>PVIC010001228.1:83011-96130 GCA_004025085.1 Thryonomys swinderianus
AAAAAAGAAGCGCAAAATAAATATAAAAAGAAATAGAAGGAAAATGATAGGAGCACAAATACATTAAATTGAAAATATAAGAACAAAAAACTATAGAAATATTAAGTTGGATATTAAAAGAGAATATCCAAATTATCAATATTAGCAATGAAATAAAAGATACCACTACAGATCTTATAAATATCAAAAGATAAGCAATACTATAAACCACACTAAACATCTTAGTTGCAGTGGATCAAATTTTCAAAACACAAGTCACATGATATAAAATAAATCATTTATATAGCCATGCTACTACTAAAGAAATTGAGTCTGTAATTCAACAACTTCCACAAAAAGAGATCTTCAGGGCAAATTTCATCAGAAAATTCTAACAATATTTAAAGAAGACTATCAATTGAATATAATACTTTTGAGAAAAGAAGTAAAATTAATATTAACAAGAAAGATAAAACAATACAAAAGTACAAACTAAGGACCAATATTACTTATTAATATAGATGCAAACTCTTTAATGAAATACTGCCAAGTGTAATACAGCAATATATAAAAATAATATACACCATATCTAGCATGTTTATTCCAGGGATGAAATATCAGTCTGAGGTTTAAAAATCAAGGAGTATAATCCACCATGTTAACAGGTGAAATAAGAAAAGTCACATGACCCTATCAACCATGAGGAAAAGGTACCTGTCAAAATTCAGCACCAGTTCTTGATTAAAAACATTTAATCAAGTGCCAGCATCTGCCTAGCAAATGCAAGGTCCCGGTTCAGACCTGGGTAAACACATACCACCATGTTGGGCGTGGTGACTCATGGGTACCAGCAATCAGTACCACATACCACAGTGCTGGCTGTGGTGTCTCACGCCTGTAATCCCAGCACTCAGGAGGCAGAGGCAGGAGGATTGCTGAGGCTTGACTGAGCAACACAATGAGCTCAGGGCCAGCCTGAACTACAACGCAAGACCCTGCCTCAAAAAAATAATAATAATAAATTTAAAATAAAAATAATTTGACATCTAGAAACAGAATTATTTCTTCAATTTGATAAAGTCATATAAAAATGTCTTGATATTAACATTTTTCTTATTTCTGAAAACCTAAATGATTTCCTACATAAGATCAGCAGCAAGGCTAGAATACCTGCTCATGAATCTTATTCAGTACCACGTTGAAATTTCTAGCAAGAGTAAGAAATAAGAGGGAGAGAAGATAGCAAGCAATAGAAGCAGAAGCAGACGTGGGGGGAAGGGAGAAGGAGGAGGAGGAAGAGGAGAAGAAGGGGAAAAAGAGGGAAGAATGAGGGGAGAAAGAGGAGAGAAAGAGTAGGAGAGGGTGGGTGAAGAAGAAAAGAGGAAGAGGAGGAGGGGAGGAAGAGTAAGCAGAAGGGGAGGAAACAGAAGAAGGAGGAGGGAAGAGAAAAAGAAGCAGAAAGGGTGGAAAAAGAAGAGGAGGAAGAAGAAGGAGGAGGAGTACTAAGAGGGTATATTATTTAGAATCACTCAAAAAGGAAATATGCAAAAATACATGATTTGTGTGTTGAAAACTACAAAATAATTATTATGATTACAAAGTAAGAGATCTGGACATAAATATGTTCATGAATTGCAAATTTATCTACAGTAAAAAATGTCAACTTTCTGCATTTTGGTTATATATGTTTAACACAATTTCTATGAAAATCTCCTTGAGCATTTTTGTACATATAGCTAAACCTAACCTGCTTTTTTTTTTTTTTTTTTTTTTTTTTTTTTTTTTTTTTTTTTTTTTTTTTTTTTTTTTTTTTTTTTTTTTTTTTTTTTTTTTTTTTTTTTTTTTTTTTTTTTTTTTTTTTTTTTTTTTTTTTTTTTTTTTTTTTTTTTTTTTTTTTTTTTTTTTTTTTTTTGTCAGGGTCTCCCTTTTTAGTTCAGGCTGACCCTGAGCTCACTATGGAGTCCAGGGAAGCCTTGAACTCAGCAATCCTGCTGTCTCTGCCTCCTGAGTGCTGGGATTACAAGTGTGAGCCACCATGCCTGGCAAAACTATCCTGCTTTTTATAGGTAAACATAAAATGAGTAGAATAACTAAGGCAATCCTGGATCAAGTAAAATAGAAGAATTAGTTATCTAACTTCATGACTATTTAGGAGTATATGGGGTATAACATATAGTGCAAAAGTAATAATAAATGTAACAACTGATAACCATTGTGTACAAATCAAAACCGTGTGGTGTTGGTGAAGTAATAGATACACATGTATACTCAAGTGATTTTTGGTGAAGATTCAAAACCAAGTCATTAAAGACAGACTTTTCAAACAGACTTCATTGATTGAAATACACACACACACACACACACACACACTCATGCACACACACAGATATTACTCACTCCTGTAATCAAGTAAATCACAGACTTAAATGTGAAGCATTGGAATATAAATCTTTCAGTAAAATAACATAGAGGAAGATCTTTGCAATGTGCAGCTCAGCAAATAGTTCCTAGGCCACCAAAATTATAATCCATTAAGACAAGTAATAAATTGTCATATGAAAATATTTAAAAAAAAACCAGTATCTGAAAGACTCCATTAAAAGGCTAAGAAGGCAAGCTACAGATAGGAAGAAAATATTTTCAAACTTCTCAAGGAAGGACCGTACAGATCAAGTGTAACAATATCTCTGAAAAAGTCAAACAGTTTAAAGGAAAATGCATCAAAGATATGACAAGACATCTCATCCAAAAACATGTGGAGATGAAAGCGAGTACACTGGAGAATGCTGAACATTATGAGACATTAGGGAAATACAAAAGAAGAAACACAGTGACATCAGAACATATTTATGGAAAGGCTAATACTACAAAAATGATAACAATACTATAATAGAGAACATACTGGGTGACTCATATTATTTTTAATTTTTACCTTTATTGGTACATTGTGTATATTACATCAATATTGGTAATTTGTGCCAGTATATGACACAATTTAATTCTCATTTTTTCTTGTTCCCCTACTCACTCCACAACCCCCATCTCCTAAATACATGTTTTCTTTCCCTTTTTTTATTACCATCACATTTTTCTTGTATTATTAATAAGAATTTAAAATAGTACAGACACTATGGAAATGTTAGTAGATTATTTCAAAAACAAGTTATAGATATGACCCAAAAATGAGACTCTTTCATACTGTTCCCCCAATGTGAAAATGTATGTTCACACAAAAATTTTAATAGTTATATGAGCAATAACCAAAAACTAGGAACTTCTGTAGGGGGCTTTAACTGATAAATGCTTAAAAAAACTGGTTCACCCACGGAACACTCACAGCAAGAATAAACTACTGGTACATGGAACAGGTTGGATAATTTTAAAGAAATTTCACCCCAAAGCTATTTTGTATTATTATATTTTATATTCTTAGAAATTATAAAATGGATAGATAATGGATAAGGGTTGAAGGACAGATGGGACTGGGAGAAAGTATGTTTGCCTATAAATGGGTAACTTTACAAACCTTTAAGGCAATGAAAATATTCTTCTTGTGTTCTGATTGCATTCATGTGAATGTCTTGACTATAATATAGCACTATAATTTTAAAAATTTTACTGCTGAGAAAACATGGACAAAGAATACATGACATCTGCCTTATTTCTTACAACTGAATAAAAGTTCACATTCACCTCAAACAGTTTAAGTCTATATATTGTTAGTAACAAACACACTTAGGTAACTGCACATGTGTTATATTGCTATAAAGAAAAACTCAAATGGAAAAAAATCTGAAGACAGGAGAAGCCCAATGGCTCATTTGGATCAAAATTCCAGGTTAGTATTCAATAAACAATGATCTAGGAAAATTAGCTCAGGAGGATGTTCCAAACTGGGAAGTTACAATCTTTTGCAAAGGGCTATACAACAAATGTCTCATGTGCTATTTGTCACATGGCTTCTGTCCCAACTGCTCACTTTGCTACTGTAGGATGCAAGTGAAAGAGCATGGCAAGGTTCTGATTCAGCTTCAGTTTTGGAAAATAAAATTTTAATTTCATCAATTTTTACACTAGAAAAATTTTTTATAAGTCAGTGTAAAAATCATTCTTAGTGAGTAAATTGCACAAAATCAGGCCCCACACAAAACCCATCAACTGTAGCTTGCTGGCTCTGAGGTAAATGGCCTTTCTTTGGAAATCAGTACCATCTCACGATTGGGTTTTGCTTCCCTTTTTCTTTCTCGTTTTTCTTCTTGAGCATCTCCATTACCAAAGTTTCTAACTTCCATTTAGAATCTCCTCCTCGATGCTCTTCTGTGATTCTCTTTATCACCCCGTTCAGGGGTAAAACAATTTTAATGTTAAAATACGGAGTTTGGGCTAAAGTAGAAAATTGATTAAGCCCACAAGATCAGATCACTTTTTGTTTAAATTTGTTCACAATTTTAGTCAGAAACAATAGTATCTCCATAAGGGCTGCTTGATTATATATGTGCTGAGATTCACTATAAAATCAAACTTAAAAAAATCAAACTCTAGCTCCGCACTGCAAGAGAAATCACCAACAAAGTGAAGAGACAACCTACAATATGGGAAAGAAATTTTTACCACCTGTTCCTCAGACAAGGGTCTACTATCTAGAATTACATAAAGAATTTTAAAAAATCAGACCTCCAAAATTTAAAGATCCAATCCAAAAATTGGTACCTGAAGTCAATAGACATTTCTCAGATGAATAGAAGCAGCAAATAAACCTGTTTAACATCACTGTTTAACATCACTGGTTTAACATCACTGGTTAGTCGAGATGTGTAGATGAAAACAACACTGAACTTCTACCAAACTCCACAAAGAATGGCTATCAAGACAACAACTGGCGACAAATGTTTCTGTGGTTTTTAGGGAAAAGGAACTCTTACATACTGTTTGTGGAAGTGAAGACTGTTGCAACCACTGGGGAAATCAGTGTGGAGATTTCTCAAAATCTAGGATTAGAAGTCCCACTTGATACAGCTTCCCCTTCAGGGTGTATTCCGAAAAGAATTTAAAAAAAACATCATACCACAGCAATATATGCATATCTATGTTTATAGTGGTACAGTTTATAAATATTGGAAACATCCCAAATGCCAATCAACTGGTAATCAGATAAGAAAGATGTAGGTTATTTTAATAAAATAAAAAGTCATAAAGAAAGATAAGCTAAAGACATTTATACCTAAATAGATATACCTTCAGGCCATAATTATAAATGAAATAAATAGGACATACATATGTAAATACCACAGTTTCTCTAGTGTGAGAAACTGAAAGTGTAATGTATAACAGATATTTTGAAATAGAAAGACAATTTTCAAAGGAGAAGGGGATCTAAGGAGGGGATCTAGGGAAACAGAAAGAAGGGAAAAAATGAAAAAGGAAAGAAAAAATATAAACAAAGTTTATGTAAATAGGGAGGAGTTGAATTGAGGGGAAGAGAACAGGAAAAAATAGCCAAGATATATCATGTATAGGTACAATTTTCCCATGATGAATGTGATCATAAGGCATACCTAAAGTGTATCAATAAACTCAGTAAATATTTTGAAAACCCCCATATTTTAGGAACCAAACTAGTTGAAAAGTTAGGGTTTTTAGGCCAGCACTAAGTAAATAAATGAAGAAAATGGAAAAAAAAACGGAGAGTGTATATATTGTGCTTATAAGGAGAACTCGCAAAGCCAGAGAGACCCAGTGAAAGGTGAAAAACAAAAAAAGTACTCAGTGACAAGGAGGTTGAAACTATACTACTTATGAGAGGAAAAAATCAGCACAGAGAAATTTAAAACCTTAATTAATAGTTAAATTTATAATTAAAATTTAAAGACTAGATGGGATAAAGACAAAAAAGCATAACTTGTATATTTTTGAAGTCATCAAATATCACTAATGTCATATGGAAAAAATAAATGCTTCTAAAAGAGTTCTTACCTTTATGAAAAACAGTATCTTTCATAAATTATGTTCAAATACATTATAAAAAAGCACTTTCAAGTCATATAAGTCAGCTTTCTAGAAACTTCCAGTGATACTTTTTTAAATTATTTATGTAGTAACTATGAATGGAAATTTAAATTTTCCATAAAAAAGTGTAATACATAGTTTTCCATATATGAATACTTATTAAGTAATTTTCAGCATATTTGGATGTTTTCAGAACAAGAGATGTGGTCCTTAAATACCTGGGAGTCTCCTTGGGGGTTTAGTTGGTTTTAGAATTTGATTACCAAGATCATCCTGTTTAAACCATTTAAACTAGATTCTAGAAGGCTGAATTAAGTTGACCTGAGTTTTTTAAGGCAATAAATCCAAATACATTATAAACACTTTTTCTGTGACATTTCAAAACATTCTACTGCTAATATTAAGTAAGTTGAGATAAACAATGCTAATTTTAAAGTAATATGGTTAAAGAGATTATAGACCAATAAATTTTATCTTATTAATTTGACTTTAAGAAAGGTATCATATTAACTATACATATTTTAGTTCCTAGCTTTTATCCTCTAACACTCACATATTAAGCATGGCAGTCTTGAACATTTGCCATCTTTCTTGATCATTTGGAGTAACACTTTATTTATTGATTAATTTCAGATTTCAAAGGAAATAAAGAGCTCTAAGAATTTCCATTTAGCAAAATGCGAGTTTTTATTAAGAGTGAACTAACAAAGTTATAAATATTGAAGACATTTCTTTTTACTTAATGGAAAGCCCCATTTGGGCTTTCTTGATTTGGTATTAAAGGTACATGTACCTATGTTAATTTCTTCACAGAAGTAAGTGGCAAGGCCTTTAGAAAGAAGGAGAGCATGGACAAACACTACGAAGAGGCAATCCCAGGGCAGGACAATAATTGAGAATAGAGTCAGACATCACTATCCATGGAGGTGACTGTAGGACTTCCATAGAAATAAACAACATTTATAGATGCTTAAGTGCCTTATTTTAAATGACACATTATTTATAAATAATCTACACAATCTTTTCTTATACTTTAAATCCTCTCTAAGTTACTTATAATACCAAATAAAATAAATGCTATATAAATGCTATATATTGCTTAGAGGATAAAGACAAGAAAAAATGTTTATTTATATTTAGTACAGATATAGCTTTTCTCTTTAAAGTTCTATCTGTGGTTGAATCAGTTAGCAGTGTTGCAGAGACAGGCATGACTCTCAGAACAGAAGGCACCTCTAAATATTCTCCAGTAACAAGTGGATTATTTGTGTGTTTAAATTTAAAAAAATATTGTTACATTTTTTACATACAATATGATCAGATTTAACATTGGGAACTTGTATCTGTACATGGCATATCTTGATTATCATTTTCCCCTACCCTCCCTACAACCCCCACTCCCTATATACATAAGCTTTGTTTCCTTTTTTCTTTTTCAGTAACAAGTTCCCTCCCCTTTTTTCTTACTTTTCCCTACTCATGCTTCCCCTTTTCTTTTTGCATATTTTCTTCTTGTTTCACATTACCTATCAATTTTGGCATATACCTATGGTTTTTCATACTAGACAAAAGATACAGTGCTTACACATCTCTGTCCTACTTATTTCACTTATGCGTATGTCTTCAAGGTACATCCATTTCAATATAAATGACTCAAATTTATCATTCTTTATGGCTGAGTAATATTCCATTCTATAGAAAAACTACATCTTCTTTATTTAATCCCCTGTTGATGGGCATTTGGGCTGCTTCCAAGATATAGCAATCACAAACTGAGCTGCTAAAAACATGGATGTACATATATCACTGTGGTATGATTCTTTTAACTCTTTCATGTGTATACCTAGCAGGGGGAATACCAGGGTCAAAGAAGACCTTGAGTCTTAGTCTTTTTAAGAAATCTCTACACTGATCTCTATAGTGGTCGCACCAGTCTACATTTCCACCAGCAGTGCCGAAGAGTACCCTTCTCCCTACAGGCCCACCAGCATTTCTTATTGGTTGATTTTGTGATAGGTAGCAGGCATTCTTTCTCATTAGAGAGTGAAATGGAATCCAGTACAGTTTTCATTTGTATCTCTTGAATGACCAGTGATGTTATTTTGCACCTCAAAATCATAATAAACATTCTTCTCAGCTGCTCACAGTCATTCTCCACATGCTAGTCATAGACCACATGTAAGTCCATAGACCTTGTTTAAGTAACAAAGAAATTGAAGTTATGCCCTGTGTACTGTCAGAACACAGTGCCTTGAAATTAGAGATCAATAACAAAAGAAATTTCAAGAAACTCACAAACACATGGTAATTGAACAAACTCTTCTCAGCAACCAATGGATCACAGAAGAAATTAAAGAAGAAATTAAACAGTTTGTGCATTTAAGTGATAATGTCAATACAAAATACAGGAATCTATAGGACATGATGAAAGCAGTTATGTGGGCAAATTCCTAAAAGTGAATGTCCTTACTAGGAAAACAGAGTGAGAGCAAATAAACAGCCTAATGCTAACCCTCAAGCTACTTGAAAAAGCGGAGCAAAATAAACCCAAGCTCATACAAGGGAGGGAATTATAAGGATTAAAGAAGAAATTAATACAATGAAGATTAAGACAATGATACAAAAATCAATGAATCAAAGAATTTGTTTGTTTTTGTTTGTTTTTGAGACAGAGTCTTGCTTTGTAGCTCAGGCTGGTCCAGAGCTTACTGTGTGGCCCAGGCAAGCCTCAAACTCAGTGATCCTCCTTCCCTGCTTCCCGAGTGCTGAGAATATAGGTGTGAGCCACCACACCTGGCATTGTGAAATGTGGTACTGATTGCTGGTGGGCATGAGTCACCATGCCCAGTTTTGTTGTACGTGGTTACCAAGGATCAAGCTAGGGACCTTGTGCTTGCTAGGCGGGCACTGGAACCACTGAGCTAAATCCCCAGCCCAAATAGTTGTTTTTTTTGGAAGCATAAACAAAATTGACAAACCCTTAGCAAACCTTATCAATAAAGGAAGGAAAAGGCTCAAAGCCATGTTTTCATGATTGAAAATGGAGAAATCACAGATCTAGCAGAAATTCAGAGGCTACTTTGAGAGCTTATACTCGAATAAGATGAAAAACAGAAGAAATAGACAGATTACTGGACACACATGAACTTCCAAAGTTGAGTAAAGAAGATATAAAAATGCTAAACACACCAATACCTAAGTGAAATTAAAAATGTAATTAAAAACCTACTGACAAAAGCCCTGGTTCTAATGACTTTCTTCTTGAAATCTACAAAACTTTTAAGGAATAGTTAATGCTACTACTTCTCAAAGTTTTTAATGAAATTGAAAAGGAAGTAGAACTCACAAATTCATTCCTTGAAGCAACCATTACATTGATTCTAAAAGCAGAGAAAGACCCAACCAAAAAAAAAAAAAAAAAAAAAAAAAGAACTACAGACCAATGTCCTTTATGAACATTGATGCAAAAATACCCAGTAAGCAATGCCAAACGTGGTGGCTCATGCCTGTAATCCCACCACTCGGGAGGCAGAGACAGGAGGATGGCTGAGTTCGCAGTGGCTTGCCTGGGCACCATAGTGAGCTCAAGGCCAGCCTGAACTACAAAGCAAGACCCTGTCTCAAAAAGAAAAAAAAAAAATCCCCAGTAAGATACTAGCAAACACATTATAGAGGATCATCAAGATCATACACCCTGACCAAGTTGGATTCATCCCAGGGATGCAAGGATGGTTCAATATACATAAATAATACAATAAACATAACAGACTCATTAACAGACTCAAGGACAAAAACTAAATGGTCATGTCGATAGATGCAGAAAAAGCATTTGACCAAATCCAACACCTATTCATGATTAAAACCCTATAGAAAATTGGAATAGGTTGTTTTCCTCTCAGACTGATTAAAGCTATTTTTGAGAAACCAACAGCCAGCATCATATTTAATAGTTAAAACCTGAAACCTTTCATGCTAAGATCATGAACAAGACAAGGATGCTCACCATCACCCCTCCTGTTCCATGTTGTGCTGGAAACATTAGCCACAACAATTAGACAAGAGAAAGAAATAAAAGGAATAAAGAGAGAAAAAGAAGTTAAACCGTCATTATTTGTGGATAGCAAATGGATTATTTGACAGTCATGTTTCTCTGGAATTAGATGAATGTGCTCAACCATGTAAATGGTTACATATAATGGAGGACGTCTTGAGGAGGGGAGGAAGAAGAATCAAGGCAGGTGGACAGCACTCCAGGAGACTGAAGCAAAAGGACCTAACGTTAAGGTTCAGCCTGAGCAAAACGGTGACCGAATGTGATCCTGATCCAAAATAAAAACTGAACAGAGGGAGAGGGTTACTCTGCAATAGGAAGGACAACTTTGAGTCATTTGTGAGAAACGCACACACCTTGAGGCGGTAATGCCATGAAATAAATCAGACAAAGAAATGTAAGTATTGCATGATTTCTTTTATATGAGAAACCAAAAATATAGTTAATTCAAATAGCACAATAGAAGATAGATAATAGGAAACATGAACAGAACTCTTGCAAAAGGGAAGCTGGCCAAGACATACAGGAGGTGGGGGAGAGGCAGGGAAACGAGTGAAAAAAATCAAAATGTGTTATGTACATGTCCCAACTGCCCAGATTTACCAGCTTCATTGACTTTTATATCTTTTTTTTTCTGTCAATAAGTCAGCCTTTTCCTCTCTATCAGGATCTATGATGACTCTTCATCTATAGAATTTAGTCTTGTGCAGAACAAAAGAAAGGCTTCAAGCTGTTGAAGTAGTGTAAAGTAGACCTTCATTTCTTTAATATTTAACAAGAAATAAGTGCTTTATATGTGAAAATTGCTATACCAGCAAAATGTCTATTTTGAAAGGATATGATGTAATGAAAGTGAAAATATAATAGAGTTCTCACCCATGAGACAACATATTTTCCTCCATCAGTTATGACAGTTGAATCATACATACATTTAAGAGTATAAAGTAGTATTCAAAATTAAGAACAGATATAAAAAGGTCAGTGAGAAAGGGTGTTAACAAATTTAGAAGTATTTTATGTGCACTGGGTCACAAAAATTAAGGGGAATCTATTAACATTTTATAAAAATTATATACTTGAAGGAAATATATGTTACAAAGCCTTTGTCTGTTGTGGCAGTTTAATGTTATCTAGAAGGCTCCAACAGAAGGAAGCCTTCACATGATAAGTATTTGAGCCCATAGAAAGTGACATCCCACACTGGACAGAAGGCAGAAACAAAAAGGATAAATTTAGGTTATAATATATATTTATACATGCACAAAAAATTACTGTTAGGTTGAAGCTTTAATCAAATACTTTGAATATACAACAGGGCAGATTATATATCTTGACCATATTTTCAAAATGATTTTGAATTGCACTTTCAATGGTAAACCCTATGGTTTACTTATTATAGGAAAATATAAAATGATCTGAAAAGAAAAACATGTATGTGTATTCACGTTAAAAATACAACTATTTTATATCATGATGTTCTCAATTTGAAAGAAAGATCATACAATCTTGTTTGTTAAGCTAATAGAAGGAATTAGCAGAACAAAAAGGATTATGTACTATGAAGATATGCTGAATAAATATTGTAGTTTAAATACATTTAGTAATTTGAAATCCAACTTGATTCTGGCAAACATAATTTCATCATTAGAATTGACTATTCAATGGCATTTTGTTTATTAAAAAACAATGCTCAATGTTCACTGGGATTAACTGCAGATATTTAAACGATACCATTCAGTTCAGAAAAGATGTATTCGTGGGTTGTGGAAAATGAATTTAACTTGACTGAGCTTCAGAAATAGTAACGTGCACGTGTGTATACGAGAATTTCTTACATTTGTTGAGTTATAACTGTCAATATGGTTTACTTCAAAAAGTTTATAAAAGATTATACTATAAAATTAGTTTATAAAAGATTATACTATAAAATTATACTATAATGCTTCTATGTTACATCTAAAAAGTTCCATCATATATTAGAATTTGTGTTGTCCCTCACACTCTTTTCATTACTACTTGCTCAAATTATTAAATTCCTTACATATAATGGAAATAAAAATTGCAGAAGTAGTTTTCTATTTTTCTAGATATTTTCTTGCTATTAACAAGAGAAATAACTTTCATTAATTCAATGATATGCTTTTTAAAAACTGGAGTTACTATGGAAAAGGATTTTCACACAACACTAATCACAAAACAAACAAACAAACAAACAAAAAAAACCTTGCCACATTTACTGCTGTACATTTCAGCAAAAGCTAAAAGACTGTGGCTGGGCGTGGTGGCTCACGCTTGTAATCCAGCACTCGGGAGGCAGAGACAGGAGGATTGCTGAGTTCAAGGCTTGCCTGGGCTCCATAGTGAGCTCAGGGCCAGCTTGAACTACAAAGGGAGACCCTGTCTCAGAAAAAAAAAAAAAAAAAGCTAAAAGACTGTGTGTTTGATTCCTATAGAAGAGACCACCCAGCTGAGAGGCTGAGGGCAGACTGGACAAACTGAACCCCCATTTGTATTGTAACTCTGGGTTAATCATTAATCAACTTGTATGTGCTTTCCTCTTCTTTGTAATAGGAGTATGGTAATAATGACCTCATTGGGTTGTTAAAGAAGAGATTAAATAAATAAACTCACTAGAACTTGTCTAGTACCTACTTATCATTAAAAACAGCCAGGTTTTTAGTCTTCTAAGTTTTAAACTTAATTGAAGATATTTACTAACAAACAAGATATTTCCAAAATTACCTAGGATTCCTCATAAGTCAATGATTATACCATGATTATGCATTCATGTGGTACCATATTTTAGATATATTATGACATTTAACATCTTCAAAGATTGAGCAGGGCAGGAGCCACTATTCTTGCCTGCCTGTAAAACAATACAATGAAACTCAGGTTGATTCTATTTAAATATGTATTTGATATAAAATTGAGGAACCTGGGTCACTTGATTACTATATAAGGAAGAATTTTCTTCACTGTTTCTTTTCCTTTTCTCTTCCTTCCTTCCTTTTCTTTCTTTCTTTCTTTCTTTCTTTCTTTCTTTCTTTCTTTCTTTCTTTCTTTCTTTCTTTCTTTCTTTC
>PVIC010001229.1:0-47627 GCA_004025085.1 Thryonomys swinderianus
ATAAACATTCAGCGCCCATGCCTGGGTCGCCTGCTGTGGTGTGCCCGTGCCGCGGTGACATTGTGCGCGTTCTTCAGTACTAGGCAGAGGAGACACAGTTGCGTTGGACGCTGCCGAATGGTGACGGAAAGCGTCCACACTGGCTTTCTGTCCTTATCAGTAGTGCATGGGAGTTTTATTTCCCCTGTATCCTTGTCCAAAATTGATATTGCCACGCTTCAGATTTTTGGCCAGGGTTGCAGTGGCAGCCTGCTTTATTTTTAGAATCCCTGGCATTAAGAGAAGCCGGCTAGTTCTGTATCTAGTATAGTATCTGGGTGTCTGCAGACAGCCCGACCCGAAGCGTGAGAGGATGGTTATATCTGCAGTATTAAAAACACAAACACTTGCAGGAATTTCCGCATCCCCTCTTGTCCGGTGGGTCTCACACATCGTCCGTGACTCCTGCCGAGGTCGCGGGCAGGCTCGTAGGCATTACCCACGGGGCAGCGTGACACAGCTGTCCCGTCCCATCCAAGGGCCGCTCTCATCCGGGCTCTGAAACTTGCCCCACGGGAGGCTGGACACGCGGGTGTCACCTCCGAGTTCCATACTCAGGCAGCCACGACTCGTGGCACGTCACGTGTGCCTTTCCCTCAGGGTCAGCGATACCAGGAAGTTCAAGAAAAATATTTTCCCTCCTTTATTTTTCAGAAAAGGCAGGAAAATGAACAGTGCTGTACCTAACTGAAACAGCAGGGCAAATTTAGGCAGCAGAGCAGAATTACCTGAGTGGAGCTTGGCCAGATTCTCAGAGTAACACCTCAGCCTTGGAAAAGTGCCGCGGGGTCTTCTGATCCAGACAAAAGTCCTTGGCCTCTGAGCCCGCGCTCAGCAGGAGGGAGAAAAGGCGGCCTCCCTGTAAGATGGGCGCCCGGGCTCACGGGGCACAGGTGTGCCGCTGTGCCCACGCCTACACTTTGGTTCCTTTCTGCTCCCTCGTACCTGTGGCCCGGGTAGGGAGTCCTCTGCCGTGGAATGTTCAGACTCCGTGCTGAAATTAGGACAGAAAGACCTAACGCTAACCCTTGTCTCAGTGCGGTGTGGAAATGTGTCTGCAGGACTTATCTGGATTCCTAGGAAGCTGGCTTCCCGGGGCCGAAGAAACAGTGTTTATGGGCCTCCTTCCGAGAATACTTCTGCTAATACCTAATTGGCTTTGCAAGAGCAGCTCTTAACAGGCACAGAATTACAAAACAGTCTCATACCCAGGCGGCATATGCTGCAGCGGCACTTTGAACTCTAAGCTTTAAATGGTTTTGATGATAGCCTTTCTGTAGTTATTTTTCCCTGAATCTCTTAAGTTTATGGGGAAAGCATACAAATAAAGATTTGAGGATTAAGGCATTAGTTTGATCTTAAAATGGGAAGCTTTACAGGTAATAGGTTACAAAATATCCTGTTGGGATTTCTAAATAATAATCAATCATTTGTGAAATTTTGATGCTCATTAAGTTTAGATCCCAAAGGCACATAAATATTTCATCCCCAAAACTCTGCTTTCCAAGTGGACGCAGAGTTGTTGAATCTCATTTAGTTCACGGGAAGGGTCCACGTTCGGGTTCATAGAGGTTTTATGAGCAGCCGTCACAACGTTTCTTAATAGTAGCTGTTTTCAAACAGAGATGCAGTTGCTCATAAAACTGATTTTAACATAGTCACAAGAAGAGCAGGGTCGGTGTGGGCGTGGATGGCTGTGCCGCGTCAGCAGCCCTCTGCCTTCAGGCACCTCCTGACGGGCACAGAGAACCCACCACACGCTGTGCCCTCCACGGGTTCATTATGGATGTGGCTCAACAGCCCTGGGGGGAGAAGTGAAGAAGCATTTTTACCAGCTCTCTGATGTCCTGTCCCGGTTTTCAGCACATTGTGAGCATACGTGGGGGGCGTCTCTGGCTGCTTCGTGGTGCTGATTGGCCCCTGACAGTCGGTGTGGAACATGGGCATGGGGGCAGGATCCGCGTGCCATGCAGTTGCCCGCATGAAGGTCGCCGCGCAGTGGCTGGTGCTGGGCTCGCAGAGTCCTGCTTAGCTCTGTTCGGTCACAGGCGTCTTGGAAGCTGTAGCTCCTTGTGGTTGTGGTTCCGCCGGCACCTTCCACGTCCTTTGGGTCATTTGCCCCTCACCGGGGGAAGCGTCCCTTCGCACGCCTTCCCCATTCTGTTTTATTCTTCATTGGTAAGATTAAAAAAAAAATACCAAACCTGAGCAACAATCCTGCATCAGATACATGACTGGAAAATATTCCTCACCAGCTAGTAGGTATTTTCATTTTTCCATGGTTCCTTCTCAGTGTTTCAGATATTGATGAGTTAACTACAGGTTTGTTTTTTTTTTTTTGACTTTCTGTTACCAGTGTCACGCGATAGCTTATTTGCAAATGTTTTGCTTAACCTGAACTCACAAAGGTGTGCTCCTAGCTTTCGCTGAAGTTTTACAACTTTCACTTTTATGGTCACATTCGAAGAATGTGTTTACATTCCTTGTGTGGAGCTGGTCCACGGATGCGCCACGTCTTAAACCCTTTTCATCCTCTTCCCCTCCCGCTCCCTTCATCTCGATCCCTTCCCTCTTGAGAAAGATTGGTCTCCCCTGCTTCCTCTCACCTCTTATTTTGCCTTTTATTTATACTTGGGGTTTCACATATAAGACAAACTATATGATAGTTAAGCCTTTGTATCTGATTTGTTTCACTTAACATTATGGTCTCCAGTTGCTCCTGTTTCCTACCACGGCCGAGGTTTGTCTGTCTCGGGAGCAGCCGTGCTCCGTCCGCTTCCTTCGCCGTTTCTCTGCTGCTGCACAGACAGGCTGCTTTCGAGAAGCTTCTATTCCGACCGCAGGTCCACGAGGGAACCGGAGCTTCTGTTTGTCTGTGTGTGGTGAGAGGAGCACGTTCATTCCTTCTGCATAAAGAGATTCAGTTATTCCAGCACCGTTTGTCTACAGACTGTGCTTTTCCTCATTTGCTGGGTGGATGAAGATGGAAGCGTTTATTTCTGGACTCTTGAATTCTACTCAATGTATGATTTCTATTTAGTGTATGTTGGTCTTTTTGCTATTTATTGCCACTCCATTTTGATCCCTATAGCTCTGTAGTAATCTTTGAAATGGGGGTTTGCGGACCCTTCAGCTTTGTTTATCTTCACTCCACGCTGTTTGACTGTCCTGTGTTCTTCGTATGTGCACACGAGCTGGAGGGCCAGCCCGTGAGTCCCAGCTAGATTCTATCAGCTGGGACACACATATGATTGTAAATGAACTTGATTTTTACTTCACTGTTTAGGTGATTCTTTGTTAGTGTGTAGAAATACCAATTGTTTTTATAAATCGGTCTCATATCCTGTGATACCTTGCTGAACTTATCAACTCTTTCTCTTTTAGTTTTTTTTTTTTTTGGGGGGGAAGTCTTAAAATTTTTTCAGGGCCAGAGATTTAGCTCAGTGGTTCCACTGCCTGCCTCACAAGTGCAAGGTCCTGAGTTCGATCCCGGTGACTACATACAATGCTGGGCATGGTGACTCACACACACCAGCAATCAGTACCACATACCACAGTGCCGGGCGTGGTGGCTCACACCTGTCATCCCAGCACTCGGGAGGCAGAGGCTGGAGGATTGCTAAGTTTGAGCTACATAGTGAGCTCAGGGCCAGCCTGAACTACAAAGTGAGACCCTGTCTCAAAAAAAAAAAAAAATTTCATACAGGAAGTCATGATGTCTTTTTATTTCTCTTTCCATACTGTGGACTGAACCCTTTACACTGGGTTACATTTCCCTCCTTTTTTTAAACCTTGAGACAAAGACTCATTAAGTCACTAAATTGTCTTGTCTGGGTCAAACCTGGAGTTACCCTGCCTCAGCCTCCCAGAGTGCTAGAATTACAGGAGTATTTTAGTGTACCTGGCCTAAAATCATGATATCTGTGAGTATTAAGCTGTCTGTTTTGTCAGTCAGGGTGTCTTTTGTTTTCTTTCCAAATTGCCATGGCTACAACCTCCAGTTCAATGTTAATTAGAAGTGGAAATACCAGATGTCCTTGACTCGCCATTTGCATATATGAGTCCTTGAGATCTGAAGTCTAAGAATTATTCACAATCCCTATTATTTTGCTGCCAACTGAAAAACATAATAATGTAATGAAAAAGATACAAGGCCTTTAGAGGCCCATGTGCTGTCTACACTGACTAAATTAAAACAAAAATCCAAAACTATTCTGTTTAATTGCTTTAAGAATATGAAATCAGTCAGCAGCTTCCTTAAACATTTAAGAAATTCTAAGCTCACCACTGGCATCCTAGGGTCAAAATTATTCTTATTTTTAAAACAAAATTAGTTTTTACTCATTCACTTATGTAGCCAAACATTACCTATTTCCAAATTTAGACTTCATAGAGATTATTAATGTTGTAAATAAGATATGAGTGGCAGTGGCAAGGAACACGTTAGAGGCCTTTTTGGAGTTAGGTTTTGCTGGATAAAGACAGAACCCTGCGCCCCAGTGGACACGCACAGTACTCAGAGTTCATATTTCCTGCCAGAGATGCAGGAACTAAATCTGAAGCTCTCTCCAGAGGAAAAGCATTCTTCTCCAAGGTATACTCAACTTCTCAAAGTTATTTATAATTTATTGCATAACATTTTTTTCTCAAATGAAATGTTAAATTCATTTTTTCACTTGAATGATTATGGCATTGACGTCTATTCTTTCAAGTAAATAAAAGATAATTTTGGCCTGAAACATGTTAAGATCCAAGTTTCCTTCTTCAATCACAAGAGTTTCTTGGGCTTTTGGATATTTAACCTCATTTGTATGGTGGAGAGAATAGTAAGAATAACGGTGTTTTTCTTATAGGCAAATTGCAGGACAGCAAGCCTCAAGGTACATGAAGCACTTACAGTCATGCTTACTGAGCACGTGTCAAGAGGTGGAAAATGTTAGCTGTCTCTTGTGATTGGCACAAGTAGGCCTGCCCCGGTGAAAATTCAAAATCTGAAATGCTCCAAAAGCAGTATTTGCAGTCTCCAACCTGACCCCACAAGTGGGAAATCCCACGCCTGACTTGAGTGCTCAGTAAGCACATGGACATCATTGCCTACACTCATTCTTGGGCTACACACGACACACATGACTTTGGTGTTTACATTTGGGACCCATCTCCTAGATCTCTCATGATGTCTGCACAAAATCTCCAAACTCTGACAAAGATTGAAATCCAAAAGAGTTTTGGTTCCACGCAGTTCTGATAAGGGATACCTGTTGTTTGGGGTACAGGAGATTTGGGTGCAGGACATGCACGTGTCCTCTACCACTGAGGTGTACCCCAGCCCAGTCTTTGTTACTTTGGAGTGATATATCTTGATAGACCTATTAGAAATAATAAGCCCAAGTAGCAATATTGACTTCTTAGATGGGGGAGTTTAGTTGTGTCCGTGTTAAAATGTAGGAAACGCAGGGTCCCTTGTCTTTCACTGGCAGGGCGGGCAGTGCTGGGCTGTCCTGTTTGGCAGTGACTGGCTTCTTGCTTGTGATGATTTATAAATGTTAACAGATAGAGAGAAGTTCTGCTTGTTTTTTCTTGGTGTTGGGCATCTTTCCAGTTCATTTCAACCTGTGCTGTTACATTAAAATGTAAATCAAAATAGAAAGGGGTTAGGACATACTCCTCTCTTATCCCCTTTGGTTCTTACTTTGATCTTGCAAATTACTCTTCTCCAATTTTGTCCCGAGAATCACCGTGCAAGCTTTGAAGAATGGATAATAATGGAAGGATCTACAGAAAGATTTGCATCTCGATCAATAATCATCCTGGCTTTGGGATCAAAGTCTGATTTGAGATCAATTAATGCTAAAATACTTCTTTCTTTGTTAAAAGCGACAGAACTTGGTGGAGAAGAGAGAACAGGAGAGTGGCCCGAAGCCTGTTTGTTATTCATGGGAGATCTGAAGACGCAGGGCTCCTGCGGGTTTTGGAAGGAGGCTGCCAGGGCATTTTGAAAGGGTATCCAGGAGACAAATGGGCCTATAAATGTGAGGAGAGAGAACATTTCCTTTTGAAACTGGGATGGATTGGAATTTCCCATTCTAAAGGTGTACTACCTGGAGTTGCAATTAAAGTAGTTTGGCAAGGGTTGGAGCTTCTAGCTCAGCATGGGATCTAAACTTTTCTGGCTGCAAAGCCCTTTTTCTTGGGCTCTTTTCCAGTTTCCAGTGATAGGTCAGTTATTTTAAACAGGAAGGAAAAAATTTTGAGGGCCAAATACTAAGCGCACAGAACGCCTCGCTTTTCTCCTTTTATTTAATCTTTATGCCACCCTCCTTAAATAGGTACTTTAGAAAACAGTTTTGCAAGTAAAAAAAAGTTTTGCTAAGGCTTAGGTATGCATGGATTAGGGGGCAGTAAAGAACTCAGACAGTGCTCTCTGAACACAAAGGTGCTGAAATCCAAATCATACATTGGCATGATTAAACCCCTTCAACTACTGTGAGGTAAACCTGGTCTGAGGGTTTACAGCTATAGGCATCCAGGCAGAATCCAGGCATCGTAAGAGTTTAGAAAAATGTGTAAGTCTTAATGTTTATTAATAAAACTCATGCATGCTACTAGCAGAAAGTTTAGCTTTCAAGTTATTGGAAAAATCTGGCCAGGGAAATGGACTCCCCAGGTCTCCTTGCCTACCCCCCTGTGGGTGAGTTGTACCTTCCACTGAGGCCTGTCGGCCTGAGTTGGAAATTTGCTTATGGCTGCATTAACCCTTCATGGTGCTGTCCGTCTTCACCTGCTTTCCATTTGAGGTGTGTGCTTGCTCTCTTAGCCAGTTATTTTTTTCTGGCAGTCTCTTTCCCAAAGGAGCTTATTTTCTAGGCTAAAATCAGTCGTTATCTCCAGGGAAGGGTGCTCCACACCCAGGCGGGCTCCTTCAGCGCACTGTACAAGGCAAGTACGGGCCGTCAGAAGGAGCCACTTCGGAGCTCCGGAGGTTCTGAAAGAGAACAGCACCTTTAATCCTGCAAGACATCTGTATTCATGGTGACAGGGGACAGGGAGGCTGGACGGGGCCGGCAGAGCCTTTGTTCTCCGCAGGAAAAACCCGAGCTCCGTCCCCCAGGGCTGACGGGGCTGTCCGTGTCCTGCCCTTGGCCAGGGCGGCCACGGCGCCGTGCTGTGGAAGAGTGGACCCTTCTCCAGCAGTGGGAACCTGACGGCCGTGGCCGCAGCAGTGTGACGGGAGCCAGGAGAACAGCGTGTGTGCCTCACCAGCTGCTCGAGAGAAATGTCAGAAGCCAGCAGGGTCCTTGAAGGGGTGTCGAGGAGAACACGTTCATCTCCTGCTGTCAGATATGGGCATTATTAGAGGCTTTATGGGAGGCAAACAGCTGGGTCAAAAGTCTTTTAAAATGTGTATTTTTGTGTTAGTGATCCAATGTATAAAAATGTAAGGAAAAGGGCTGGGGATTTAGCTCAAGTGATACCGTCCCAACCTTGGACACACAAGGGCCCGAGTTCAATCCCCATCACTGCAAAAAAAAAAAAAAAAAAAAAGGAAAGCTAAAAAGTACCATACATGTAAGGATTTAACTGTGGGCACTTTTACCTCGGCATGAATAAGAACAGCGGGAGGAAACCTAGGTATTGTGTCCTTCGGCAGTTCTCAGGAAACGAGGCCCGCAGGAGGGTAGCGGTGTTTCTCCGGTGCCTTGTGGGGCTGGGACTCTTTCCTGGGGAGCCTGTCTTGTGCGTGTGAGAATACCCAGCGTGATCTGCGCCTCTGCCCTGGGTTCCACCACTCACCGCCACCACTCACCACCGGGACAGACACGTCTACGTATGTCAAAAGTTGCATCCTAGAAATAGCTTCCATTTTAATGTTTCTTACTGGAATATTTTCTAAATTAGGGGAAAAATTTATATTTCAAGGGTTAGGAAAAAGAATTAAACAGTTTAAAATAGTCATATTCAGAGGAGGGAAATGTAAATGAAAGTGCAGATACGTTTCCCAGGAGGCCGCCTCGCCTTCCCTGGGGTGGGTGGTCGCGCTTGGTCCCTTCCCGGACAAGGGCGGCGGGCTCCGCTGGCGTGGGCTGCGTGGTGAGTTCACGGTGGCACTGCAGGCGCGGCACCCACAGAGAGAGACGCTCCGTCCCATGACCTGTGGCCGGAGGTCCAGGAGGCGTCCGCAGAGGACAGGGCGAGGGGCCGGTGCCAGCCGGGTGTGGGGCGAGCCAGCCTTTGCCAGCGCACAGGGCTGTGGAAGGGGCGGGCCGTGGTCCACAGCCGCAGGAGGGGCACGGAAGCCCTGGGAGCTGCGGGAGGAGACTCCTCCTCTGGGGCTCAGGGCTCTGCCAAGAGAGCTCCGTGGGGAGAAAGAAGCCAATTTGGTGTCCTGCATGTGCGTGGGAGCTCCCGCGAGCGGCAGTCGCTGTGTGACGGAAGCCACGTGTGTATCTCAGTAAATCTAACAAGGCACTAGTGGTCTTAGGCCCCAGTAGTGACGGTCGGAGTTCTGTGGACTTTGGAGGCTGGGGGGCGTGTTCGGCCCTGTCCATGGCCTCTGAGTTAGCAGGCAGCTATTTGAGGGGCTCACGGCTTCATGCAGCTGTGGGAAGTCTAAAGATTTCTTTCTGTGTTTTCCTTAGGGCAGATGTTTCCACTCTAGAATATTCCTTGTAACTGCTCTGGGAGGCTAACCAGGTTGGCTGCGGGGGGAGGCCGCGGAACTGCAGCGGCAGGGAATAGGGCGAGGGAACGCAGCCGCAGGCCGAGCCGGACGGGAGCGGAGAAGAGCGAGAGGTCAGGGAGCGCGGCCGCCGCAGGTCCCGGGCGCAGGCGCCGGTGTTCTGTCTGGTTTGCGCTTCCGATTCAAGGCAGAGTCTCCCCAGCTGGGCCGGATGCCCTCCGCGATGCTTCTGAGGCGCTGCAGCCACGCTCGGCCCCCGCAGGAGACACGAGGGGAGCAGGCGTCCCGCGAGCTCGGTGGTGGCCCACGGAGGCCGGTGATGAAGCCTCTGTGCCACGCCGGGTCTCCACTCGGGCTCGGAGATACGAGGCGCCGACAGAGTGCACCGCACACTGCACCCAGACTGAGGAAAGCTGAGGAACAGCTCGGAGACGGCGCAGGACGCTGGCGCCGCCTCACTCTCGCCGGAGGGCGAGCCGTAGTTTTCCACCGAAGTTCGTCTTCATAGCCTCTTCGTTTCTGCCCCCAGATATTGAAGTGATGCTGCTCCTGTGCATCCAGTAAATCCCTGCATTAAATTCCTCAGATCAGTTATGCAGTGCGGTGAAGATGGTAAGGGACACATGATCCTTTCAAATTTGCTCCTCGGAAAGTTGTTAAGGGATCTCAAACTGGATGTTTAAAAGCTTGGCTTAACTCTTCAAAGCCAAAGCGAGGATCTCCACGGACCTGCGCTCGCAGCCGGTCAGCGAGGTGGGCCCCCTTGTGTCCGAGTCTCCCAGGCGGCGGAGGACACTGCGCCTGCCGGGAAGTGGCTTCTTTTCCACCTGTGATGCCCACCTTTCCAAGAGCTTCGCAGCCACTGTCTGCAAGGAGCAGCCTCGTTCCTCCGGTTGGTCTTGGCGGGGTCTGTGCACGTACCCAGGCGGTGAGACGCTGCTCAGAACCATCTGAATAAGCCGTCTCCAGGGTGTCCCGCGGCCGAGGGAACCTGGCTGATGGTTATATTGTCGTGGGAGGTGAGGACGCTCTAGTGTTGCTTAGAATTTTGCAAGGTTAGGAGGGGAGTAAAAGAAACATGCTATTTCTCTTTCTAAAAGAATAATCACACCTATAGAGTTAGGATTTATAATTATCATCTGCCGAAGAGAAAGGGTTCCTTGAACTTTGGAAGTAGACCATTAATTAACCAGTGCTGTTCCAAACAAATAGAGCCATCGGAGGTGAACCTTTCTTCATCTGTTAATTCAGTCTCACTTAATTAACTTGGCTCTGCCTGCTCTTGGCTGCTGAGTCTCACGGTGTCAGCAGCTCTTCACATTGAGTTCTGGAAACCTTACCCAGAGTCCTGGCAGGATGGCAAAGCCGTTAACCAGTGCACCTGGCAGAGCGCCACCGCCCTGGGGCCACATGCCTGCCCCGAAGCTTTGGGAAGAAGGAAGATGGAGTCTCCAGAAGCCTCCGGGGACACAGCCTCCGAGGCAGTGAATCTGTGAGTGACAGTGACTCGGCCGGACCGTAAAGAGCCACAGAGAGTTTGTCACCAGAATAACGCAGCGTGACAGGAGATTTGCTTCTTACTGAAATTAAGATAACATGATAGATACAGTTGCTTACCATCATGGGGAGCATCATGAGGACTTTGGGGAGTGCGAGGGTACAGAGAGACTTCTAGAAATCTTACGAACTCTGACGTATGTGACAGCACTTACCCTCTCAAATATGAGACGAAGCTAAAACTTCCAGTCCACATAGCAAGGACTGTGTGCCTGATTATTACTTTTAACTTGTTTCTTTCAGAAAGTAGAAACTTTTGAGATTTTTTTTTTCCTGAGGACCCACTGAGAAATCTCCAAGTCAGTGCAAAATCAATACCTATTGATTTTAGGAAAACAATTTCAGAAGGTGTCAAAATTTTTGAACATTTGATTCAGTAAGATTGCAGGTTGTTGTGAAACAATAGTTATTTAGTTAATAAAAGTGACGATAATAAGGTAACTATAATAGGTATAATGAGGGAGAGAAACACAGAAAACAAAACCCCTTAGCTTTTCAAAGCAAGCAGAATAGGTTGCCTTCACGGGAGCTCAGTGTGCTGAGAAACACTCTGTCTTCTACAGGGGGTTCCTTAGCAGGTGCAGAAAACCATCTTTGTAACTTTTATTGAGGACACACTTAATGATCCTGGCGACAACTTTACTGTTTTGAGGGAACTAGGAAAGGAAATGGCACTGGCTTTGTGTTTGTGGACTGCAGGAGTTGCAGGTTGCTTTAAAAGCCCTCAGACCCCGACTGCAGCCCACCTGCGATGTGGTCACCTGCCCACCTGCCCACACACCTCCGTCCACTCCCTCCCGTTCGCTCTCTGCTCACCTCTATTTTTGAAGAAGCAATCATGCTATGTAGAGGAAAAATTACTTTTTCCCCTTTAAGAAAACACATCCAAGATTCCTTTTTCAGTTACAATCTTCCACTATTTATGTTTCTAGTATCTCCCAAATATATATATGCATATATATATACATATATTGCTTATAATTTTTGACCATTAGTAACCCTTATTGGCAGAGGAAAGGAAATGAGCAGCTGTGAACTGTTCCACACACCAGCATTCTCTAGTTAATAGGAACATTTTATGTTTGTTTGTGGTAAAAAACAATTTAGTGTGGCTAAAGAACTTGTTTAATATATTTAGTCACTGTGTAAGGGTGAGAAACAGAGGCGCATAAACTTAAATGGTGACTACTTCAATGAGTTATCTAGAAGTGATTAGGTATGATTGGATAGCTGAGATTTAATTTAGCATGTAGGGTTGAAAATTACCAGTTTGGAAACTATTTTTAGCCACATGTATTGTCAAACAGTATGATTATTAAACTAGATGTCAGATTAGTTAGTTTGATTTTAAAAGTATATTTGTTTTACAATTGTATCGCCTAACAAATCCAGCATTGGCTGTTTTGACCACTAAACCTAAGTACAGTACAGATGTGTGTCTGTACTGAATACCTCAGAAGACAAGCTGTTAAATCAATATTAAACTTGTGTGATATCCCAGTGACTTTGCAAGTCAAGTGAACTGGAAGATCATTTGGGTTATTTCTGAGACTGTTGGGGATGTTTATGTAAGCGCACACTTTTCTGTGGTCATAGCAGAACTCCTTTATTACAGTGACACCCAGACACAGGGACACATTCACGGCATTCCTAGCTCTTATTTACACACATAGACACATCGAGGCCTATTACAACTTCTAACTCGTGATTCACACATCCGGCATCAACACTGTGACACAGAAGGCACAAGCCTACACAGGAGAGCCGGCTCTTTGTCTCCTTTTGTATTTTCCTCCACGTCGTGATTCTGGCAGACAAAACAAGTTGTGAGCTGCTTGCTATGAGGGCTGAGTCTTCACATCCGTCTTTGCGGAGGGGTCTTTCCCCCCCGGCCGGGCATGGAGGGGCTGGACTGAGAAGGGAAACGTCCCTGGAGTCCGGGTGTTCTGGAAGGAGCCAGGGAAGCGCTGAGCCTCATTGGTGAAGTCATGCCGAGAGGAACGGGGCAGAGATGGTGCCCACAGGGACTTGGCCGGGGATGAGGCTCCGTCTGCGTCCCCACGAGAGGCCCAGATCCAGGGCGAAGCCCCCGGGAGAGCAGAGAGTCCTCAGACCATGGCTCGGAGGAGGGATCCCTGGCCGAGCAGTCCCTGCGTGAGGTATGACGTGGGCTCTGGCCTGAGGTCACCTCGCTGCCCCCGAGGGGCCAGGAGATGCCAACCCTGGGAAAGACGCAGAGACGGTCGCTGCCATGGGCACAGCACGGCGACAAGGGCCTTCCGGGCTGGGAAGTTGGACCATACCGGGACAAAGTCCTTGAGAGCTGGCAGCACTCAGTACAGTGCCACACAGACGGGTACTCAGGCTGCCCACGTATGTGCCCTGTGACGCAGTTTCTACCTCCGCAGATGGCTGCCTTGTCACCAGCTCCAAGAGCGCCTCTCCCGGGCTGCAAAGCCACGCCTCGCCATTCCCACACTTTTCCCTCGCTGCACGACAGCGGGGAGACACTCGTGTGGGCTTGTAACGGCGGCGCCAGGCATGGCCCTTGCATCTGCCGACCCTGGCAGGGGGCCCTGCCTCGGCGACGGGGCTTGACAGATAACAGGAAGAGCCTCCGTCCTCCCCTCCCCCGCGTGCCGCTGCTCAGGGGGCAGCGCAGTGCCAAGGTCACCTTGGCAGGGCTCCTGGGCTGAAGTTCCTCCAGGCTTCTTTATAGCCCGGTGGCCCTGGTGGCTGGCTGGGTGGTTCTGTGTCAGCCTCCCCCTGCTCCCTGTTCCGAGACTGAAAAGTCACTTTCTGTAGCTCTTTCACGGGGACTCGGGGGTCTGGCTGGAGAGTTACTGAGGCATCCTGGTCCGTCAACATGTCGATGGTGAAGACAGCTACCAGGAGCTCACGGGTTCTGACTGTAGAGGCCTCACCTTAGGGGGACAGCCCAAGAAGAAGCATAAACAGGGGAAAACAGGTCAGAAAGGAGAATGGCAGGAATGGTTTCATAAGTTTGGAAAACAGATGAATGTGGCCTGTGGCACTTCCTGTTGCTGGGAGTATCTGGACGAGGTAGGGAAGGCTGGAGGCTGGGCAGCTTTGCTGGAGACCTAAGCGAGCCCCTTCTGAGCGGGGTGGGGCCTGAGACCTTCTGCCAGGGACGAGGAGGGCACGAGGCTTCCAAGGCAGAGCCCCGGTCCTTGGATGGTTGGCAGGCGGTGGGCGCGGCGGGCCCCAGGGAGCAGCACGTGTACACGTATGTGCGTGTGTGTGTGTGCGCGCGCGTGCGCATGCACAACTGTTCAAACACGGTGGTGCCTAGAGGAGTTTCACTACCATTGCTTCCCTTCCTGTTTTCTAGTGATGTGCGCTTGTGGGTTGATGGCCCTGTGGCTGAGAGCGACGTGCTCAGAATTATTTTGTGGAGGAAACGAACGCTTAGAGTTGCCAAGC
Source organism: Thryonomys swinderianus (assembly GCA_004025085.1). NCBI lineage: Eukaryota > Metazoa > Chordata > Mammalia > Rodentia > Thryonomyidae > Thryonomys > Thryonomys swinderianus. The sequence continues at coordinate 13,718 of PVIC010001229.1, forward strand.
CGTAGTGTGGATGCAGAAGTTGGGTAACCCTTGTCTACAGTGCTTCAGACCAGAACTACTGTGGATTTTGGAATATTTGTGTATACATGATCAACATCTTGGGGACTGAGTCTACACAAGGACTTCACTTGTGTTTGTGACTCATATGTACATAGCTGAGAGTTAAAGTTATATGATGTTTTATCATGCCTGTATTTTGTCTATGACCTATCCCATGAATTCATGTGTAAAACCTTCTACTAGTAATGTCCTATTGGCTCTGAAGATTTGGGGGGTTTTCAGTTTATGATATTCAACATGTTTATGTTTATATTTGATTAGAACAAGAGCCATACTCAACATTCCTTAAATTTCCTTGAAAAGAAACCAGCCTTTTGGCTTTAGATACAGGTCTTTTGATTTGATCAAATCTCAAAAATTCTGTATTAATTTTGGGAATTCTGGTGTAGGTAAATCTAACATACATGTTACCTCAGTAACATACACTCCACCTGTACATAGGAATGTGTTCTATGACTAGAATCACGGAAAGAGTTAAGTTCGTGAACGAAAATACCACTGTAATTATTAGAAGGTTATTTCTACAGTAAAATTCAGCAGTTAGGAGAAAAGATGGAAGAGTAGAATTCTGCTGTGGAGGCTGACATCTCAACCGAACAGTTTTCGGGGATGGGGGGTGGAGGTTTTCTTGATTTTAAATAATACACCCCAAATGTAAAAGGCTGTCAAGAGTCTGCCGGGTGTGAGGCCTGAGCGCTGCCTGCCTCGCGCTGGGAATGAAGGTGGAAGGGCAAAGTAGGAAGATCCAGGGCCTGCGGGACGTCACAGGGCGACTGGCTTTGGGGGAAGCTTGCGGAAGAAGCCAGAGTGGGCAGAAGGGGCACCGTGGGGCACGGAGACCACTGGGGCAGAGGTGGTGGGCGGCCAGGAGAGGCAGCACCCGGTGGGGCTCACTCAGGTGTGGACCTGGAAGCTGAGTGGGCATTCTCTCGCTAACTAGCCAAGCGCCTACCAGCCCCACCGTCCACAAAAATGGCGACACACTGACCTCACAGAACATCTGTGAGTATTCAGCAAAAAGGTTTCTGGCACACAAGTACTTGGTGAATGCTACTTATTTTTCCTTTTTCTAATGCGTTTTCCAGTTCCTCAGGAACAAAGAGTACAAGGAAAATTTAATGTAGGGACTTTTTCAAGAGTGCTTTAAAAACCATAGAATTATGCTGTTGTGAAACAAGAAGTTTTGATTAAATCAACAAAATAGAGTTCATTGAATTATACATTAATATATTAACATTAAAAAACCAATGCCTTTAATCATGCTACTTTGTTAGAGCCATTTAAGACATTTTGCATGCTAAGGATCAAAAATACGTTGCCTTATTAGTACCCTCCAAATTAGTAATGGAGTTTTCCTGAGTTGCTGATATTAAAATACATTTTTCTTTGTCCTGTGTTGATAACCAACTTCCATTCCTAACTGTGTTCTGCTCAGGCTTGACTGAGTGCGGGCGTACCATCACTGGGCACCCGATAGCGAGTATGTCCCTTCACAGTGTCCACAGAGCTGGCTGGAAGACCTTTTGGCAAAGTCTGTGCAGCTTATTCATTCTGGTTCATGTCCAGTTTTATCTGTCCTGTCCAGAAAGTACTGTCCTATTGTCTCTCCCTTTTCCTCCCCTCCCCCACCTCTCCTGTCTTCCTCTCATCTGGAATAACCTTTTCCTAAAAGAAGTTGCACATTTAAGTCCTAACCAATCCTTTGGGCTCCTGGACACCGTGATGCTGAAATGCACCCGTGCTACCCAGGGCAAATAAAATCGGTGTTTATTTAAACAGCTGTCCTTTATGGCCAGTGTCCATGATGAGGCAGCGCTGGTTAGCATTTAGGCTCATTTGACTTCTTGAATTGGAAATAAGATTCGCTAAAAATTTCTAAGCTATGGCAGCCATAGCATCATTTGCAGAGTCTGTCTATATAGTATTTTTGGTAGCTGGAAAATATTACACAAGTAATGTTGCATACTGATTAGTTGAATTAAAATATATATTATGCACAGCTCTGTATTTGGGTTTCAAAGTTTCCTTGACAACGTCATTTAACTTCTTACTGTTCTTTTCATGTTGCTGGTATAAATATCTAATATGTTTTTGTTCAAAACATCAATTAGGCTTCAGTATAATCTTTATTAGTACAGATCTGTTATTACAAGAAGACTGCTGAGCTATGATAATTTACACAGCAGGAACAATACCATATCTTCTTTTTTGATTCCATCCCAGACTGGCTTTTTTCTTCTTACACACAGCGCGCTCCAAAAACCTTCCATGCTATCTTTCACAACTGCATGAAATCTATAAAGCTCTAAGAAGTAAAGCATTATTTTCTCTCAACGGGAAAGCAGTAGGAAGGCCCTAGATTGCAGGCAGATCGGCAAAGCCGTGTGCTTGGCATGGACTTCCACTCACAGCGTCTCTGTATCGTTATCTTCCCGCAGCTCGGACTCCCCACTTCCTGAGGATCCAGAACGTGGAGGTGAACGCTGGCCAGTCGGCCACCTTCCAGTGCAGCGCCATCGGCAGGACCTCGTCCAAGGAGGACAGGCTCTGGTTACAGGTACGGTGTGGCCAGCGGGGGCCCGGCCGCAAGGGCACTCTTGCTCCGGAGGAGGAGGACTGGGCCTGGGGTCTGGGCGGGGTCACCCGTGGCTGGTTCTTCATGTTTTCCCCCCGCTGGTGCTTAGCGGCCTCCCTCGGGAGACCTGGTCATCAAGTAGCGTCCCGTCCTCCCTCTTCAGGCTCTAGGTTTGACTGGGTTTGCCCCACACCTTCCAGCTCCGTGCCTGCTACTTCCTCCTAAGTATTAATCTAGAGGCTGCTCATTCCTGAGCTTGACTAGATTTTCTTTGTTTCCCGTTCTTCCCTTTATTATTATTTTTGCGATGCGGAGGCTTGGACTGGAGCCCTGGGTGTGCTAGACACCCTCTCACACTGAGCCACGCCCTGGCCCTTCTGCTGGTGTTTCTTTCTTTCATTTCTACCTTGCTCCCAGCTGCACTACATGTTTCTCCCCTGTGCGCTGCTGTCCTGTGCTGAGCTGGCTCCACCCTTTCGCTGGCTTCCTCTGTGTCACCAGCTCCTCCCTTTGTGGGGACATAATGACCACACTGTGTCCTCTTAGGTGACACTACCAGTGTTAACCCTGTATCCCTCTGAAGTAAGGGCTCATCTCTCTTGTTTGTTTCTGGAGAAGCGGAAGCGCCAGGACGCCCTGCTGGGCTGCGCCGCCGGGGGAGGCTGCTTCGGCAGCCCTGGGCCTGCACGGGCCGTGCCCCGGCTGGTCCCTCCGCTCCCCCCTCTCATCCGGCCCTGAGGAGCAGCGTGTGCGAGAGGCCCACCCTGTGTTCCACAGTCATGCTACTTTTCCCCTTCTTTCTAAAAGTTTGATAATCAGTACTTTGAAAGCTTTTTGCAGCTGGTAAAAACTGTTAAACTAGTTCCTTCCTTTGTATCTCACTTCTGTCATTTTTAAATTCTTGATGTTAGGGATTCAGGATTATTTTCTCGGTAAGTGGTTGCTTGTATGAGACATTATCCAGACTCGCTCCATAGTTGGGACAAACAACCTTTATTGACATGTTTCTCGAAATGTTAAGCAGTTTACAAATCAAACTGCTCCTTTCATCTTTCACTTAGTTCTTGACTTTTCATAAGAAATAGCCTTTACTCTCCATCTTTGTGGACTGTGACCAGAGAGAACACAGTGAACAGGATGAGCTGCTACCTCCAAAGGCCTAAGATTTTCCAAGAATTTACCAGCAGATTTAGGCCACAGTTTGCTCTTTCTGTCCTTTCAAGTGTCCTGGACGTGGAATACTCGCACTTGAACTTGAGTATTTGAGGTTGGGAATCGTTGAGTATTTCCTGTTATGGTGGGAGAATTTATTTTGGGCACCTGTGATGTTAAAGGAAAAAGCAGGTTTTTGCTTTGGTAAAATACAGGGTTCTATGGACAGTTCTCAGCATTTCCCGGCCTGAAGAATACCCGGGGCCGTTTGGAGTATTTCCTGTCCCCAGGTTCTGATGAAATCCGTCTGGGGTGGACCTAGTTTTTTATAAAAGGTTCTCCAGGTGACTCAGTCACTGTGAACCCGGCTGAAAATCACTGCTCTGAAGTGATAAATGATCAGTTTAATCACAATTTAAAATAAAAACTGCATGTTTGCCATTTCTTTTGTTTGGAAAATATTTGTGTGGCTGGCCCTTTCCCAGTGGCCTATAACCTCATTTATAGGTTACGTTGAAAAGAATCACTACTGTGTATCTGAACAGCCACAGAGTGATTTGAAAAGAAGTAAAATTGTGATTCCCTTGGCAAACTTAACTTGGATATTTTAAACCATATATATTAAAGCATAAATTTAACAACACTTACTATCATAGAAAAATACCAGAAACGTACAAAGCGGGCTGTCTTCAGTTGCTATAGCAACCATTAGGTGTCTACAATTTTGAGTGGTTAAAATCACATCCATTACTGTTTTAGACAGTTACCTACCTGCAGCTGTATCTGTAGAATGTGATACTGAACACACACACACTGAAATCAGGGCGTGCTTTCAAGCTTATATCATGTTTTAACTTATTAGGATTCGGGATTATCTTGATTTAGAAATAAAGGTACATTTTATATTGGTGAGACAGTCTGGTGTGTCCAAGGGCGAATCTGGAAGAAATTAATAAAGTTTACCTTGTGATATCATCTAATGCAGACAGCTAGTCTTTGCATGGGATGCAGTAGAAGTGAAGGCATCAGGGGGAGAGATCTTGCCCAGGGCAGCTTGGAACTCCTGGTCAGGACTTGAAACTGGACCTTGCATAGGGCCTGCACTGCAGGGTGTCCAGGAGAAGGCCTCAGCCCTCCCTGGGCTCGGCCGATTCCTCGACCCAAGGAACGGTAGCGCCAGGGCCTCTGTTTCTCTTCGCTGGTATGGGCCTGGGAGAGGGGTCTCGGGAATTTTTTTTTCTCTTCTATTTTTTTTCCCCCTTCCTTTTGGAAGTGGAGGAAAGATGGAAGGCATGTCAGCTAGCTAGTAGGTGTCTCTGCGAGTCGAGAGCATTTCAGTCTGATGACTGGAATTACACTCCGGCCTGCGTGTCCGTGAGAGGTTGGTTCAGGACCCTAGAGACGCCCGAGCCTAGGGTGCCCGTGTCTTTCCCCTGGAAGCTGTGCTGTGTTTGCCTGAGCCGTGCGGAGCATCCCGTGTACTTAAGTCGTCTGTGGCTTACTTATAAAATCGAACACAGTGTAGTTGTATGTGACGGTTTCTACACAGCATCACTTGGGAATCAGAGACAAGAAAAGGCAGTAATGTTCGACAGAGACATTGTTTTCAAACGTGTTTGGCTCACGGTTGGTTGGATCCACAGATGTAGAACTTGAGGACAGAGCAAGCGACGTCCTCAGGTGCAGGCCTTGTATGGGACAAGGGGACATTTCGTTATGTTCTCCCTTGAACTGGAAAGAAAATGGGCGGCGCTTGATGGATTTTAATTTCGCAGGTGCCTGGAGGATGGAGGAGTGATGGGGGGACACCGGGCTGCCTGTCGTCCTGGCGTGACAGGGCAGGACAAGGTGTGGACGCTGCTGCTGGACACGCAGCAGCAGCAGCCAGGCGGTCCTAACAGGGGAACTGTGGACGTCTGCAGAGGACGAGGACTCTGTCCTCCTCCCCTCAGGCATCGGCCCCCCAGTCCTGCTGTTCAAAGGAAAGGAAATCGGCCGTTGGCCAAGTGTAATTGTCAGTTGCCCTTGGTATGAGAACTGCTGTCCATTAAGCACAAAGGGCAAGTAACTAAGTAATCGACCTCCTGTTTGTTCTTAGGATTTAGAAGGCTGTGATTACCTTTCATTGAGAAATTTGTGTTTTTGTAACCCGTGCTTTGTGTGTGCAGGTGTTTGACTGTGGGCTAAGCAGAGGCTGCCTTGGCATGGCGGGTGACACTTGGCTCTGGCCACCCTTGGCCAAATTGCATTCTTGCTCATGTTGTGCAGGTGCCTTAAAGGGCCCAGTTCTGCTCCAGCAAGTCAGTAATCCCTAGATAAAGTGGCTCTTTCAGTTGTGTAACATGGGACTGTTAATAAATCAGCCACAAAACTTCTCCTAGAAAAGAGTGAAGATAGTCATGGAGTTGTGGAGAATGGGGGGCTGTTTTCTCATTGAGGGCCCAGGTGAGAGTCTCAATATCCTGTGTGGCAGTAAGAGAAAGACACAGGTGCAGCAGTTCCAGAGAGTGGGACCTGGGAACGTCCGGGCTGATCTGGGCAGCAAAGACACCAGGCACCCAACAGCTCCCGTGTACACTGATTCCAAGTGTGGGGAGAAGCAGGGGAGGGTGTGGGAGACATCTAGTGACAGCAGCTGTCGGGTGCAAGACACGTCCAGGGGGCAGGCGCTCCTGCAGGGGCACGGGGGTGGGGGCTGGGCTGGGTCAGGGTTAGCCAGTCCCCCATCAGGTCCCTGGGAGAGGCTGTAATTTAGGAAAACGGACTTAGGGGAAAGAGTCGCACTGTCCCCCCCATGATGCTCTCTCAGGGCCTCACGGCCTCCTAGGCCACGGCTTAGGTCTCTGCCAGGCAACTGGGTGGGGGTGAGCTACATTTTTCTAATTTCTCCTTGAATGTTTTCTTTTTATTTCTGCCAAGAAAACAGTAAACTTCAACAAAGAGGACAGTATAACAAATTAAGACTCAAGGTGCAACCTCACACACACACCCCCCCCCAGGACGAGTCCACACTCAGCTGGGTTTGGAGCAGGCCTGTCACGCTGCCCCTCAGCTGTGAAAGCTTCTCCAGAACAGAGCGCGTCATTTCCTAAAGTCTCAGGTAGCAAACACCGCAGGCCAGGTGGCCTTGTGCGTCTAGCTCTGTCCTGGCGGAGCCAGACAGCAAAAGCCACCGTGCAGGGGAACGACCGAGCCCAGCTGCTCCTCCAGCGGGGACATTTGGATTCAGCGGTGATTTCGTTGTCACTCTTCTTTTGATTTATTTTCTTTTGGGAGGTAAGACCATGGCAATGTTTTGAGATGTGTGAAACAGAGCGTGGGCAGAATTTAGCATGGGTGTCCTGCTCTCCATTCCGGTTTCCTTCAGCCGTACGGTGCCTCACTGTAGACCATAGCCGCCCGGCTGGGCTGCGGCACAGTGAGAGAGAGAGACAGAGAGAGAGAGAGAGGGAGAGAGAGAGAGAGAGAGAGAACTCTCCTGGATGGGGACGCCCGACAGCCAGCCTGCTGTCCGGAGGGTCCCAGCACAGAGAAATGACACACGTCTGAGATTTGATCATTACATCGTGTGTATCTTTCAAGGATCATGCTGCTCTCCATAAATATATACAAAGAGTGTGTGTCATTTTATAACAAAGAATTACTTTACTAGTGATGATGGTTTTGTCTGCCTACCTCAAACTCATCACATGATCTGTATTAAAGATATGGAGCTAGTGCCATAATCAGCTATACTTCAGTAAAGCTGTGTTCTTAAAGGCAGCATTGAGATCTTTTAAAACACAAACTTAAACACATTTGATGCATTGAACCCATTGCACTTACCGTGCTTACTGCTGGACACTCCTCCCCTGTGGCTGTGAGACTCCAGTGCTCAGCCATTTTTGCACCACAGCAGTGTGCTCCAGGCTTCTATTGTCCAACAGCGCCCTCGTTCCTGGAGGAAACCCTGGTTCTTTTTCAGTGGGAAATGGCCAGAGAGCTCTGAGCACCGCCGGTCTTCTTGAGTTGTGGCCTGAGCAAGGCCAGGCGGGGCTGCTGAGACACACAGAGACAGGCACCACCCTGACCTTCCCAATCACCTTGAGCCCTGCAGGGATTTGTCTTCCATTTTCACCCTGTGGGCAGAAGCAGGGCGCTTCGCTAGCTGTGTCCGTGACCAGCCTTGTCTTCTGCTCCAGCACAGATACACGGTTCCGCCCTGGAGGTCAGAGTCGGAACTGCAGTGGTGCAGTGTCTGTGAGGTCCTGGCCTTGCAAACCCCAAATTCTAACCGCGTGGAAAGTTCCAGTCAGTGTCAGGAGCCACAGTGTGATGTGGAGACTCAATCCAGTCAGCTGCTGTGCACCTGATTTTATGACCAAAGAACTAGTCTGACTGGGACTTCAAACTGCTACACTTATTTATATATATATACTATATTAATTTGGATGAAGTTCTAAATAAAATTCGCACATATTATTAAACAATGACATCAAACGTAGTAAATATGGTATGATTTGAGCTATGTCTAAATAATAGGAAGCAGTTCTAAATTTCCAGAATAAAATTCTAATTGAACATGGACACTGTACAGGGTTCAGAGAGTGTGGTACTACTTTGGGTGGCTGTGTATGTCCTTGGTGACCTGTGACTTCATCAGCCGATTAAGGTATGCTCGTTAATATGTGTATATTGATAGCACATAATGAAGGAGTCAGAGCTTTGAGATACGGTCTTCCAAACTGGTAATATTCGGGTTAGCTTGGTTATAGCCTAGAAATCAAAGGTGAGAACTATCTTAGTTATTAGAATAAAAAAGATGGGCCACAGAAGAGGATTCCTGGAGGTTTTCAATTAACGATGGACCTAGATCTGTAAGATTTTCAAACAATCACTCCCAGCTGCCCGTGCCCTGAGCAGTTGGAGCTAAGGATGCTCATCAGCATCCCGTGTGCGAGCATGCTTTGAAGTGCCGGGGCGCAGGCCGGCTGTGCAGGTGCAGGGAGGGCACAGGTGGGCCCTCCTTTGTGGTGAGGGGCTGGCCAGGCTGCCGTCCTGAGCCCTCGGGCAGTCAGGTGCCTGGGTTGGACCAACTGACTGTATGTGCGGCTCTCTTCCCAGACCTCAGTTTCTCCCATCCTGGCTCTGATGACAGCAGAACTGTTCTCGACAGACGCTGTGTGTCTTCGGGCTGCTCAGTGACTGCTCATTTCCAAGTCTCCCCGTCGGCCCTGCGCGCTCTCTCCAGCCTGCTCGCTCTGACACGCCGCATGTGTTCAGAGCCGCCCGGCCTCCGCGGAGAGCTGCCTTCAACCCACTGAGAGCGTTTGCTCTCGGCGCCGTCTCTGCTCCTTTCACTACCGAAGCCTGGGGCGGCGATTTCAGGAACAACCTGGAGGTGCTGTCCTCGCGCCCAGCTGCCTGGACTCTCAGGCTTTTCAGCCTGGTGGGTCCTGGCTGCCGTGCACGGAAAGGCGTTATGTGCCAGGGCACCGCCAACCTGGATGCCCACTCCCACGCCCTGCCCAGGTCCTGCTCTTTGCACACCGCACATCTTCAGCCCCACCACCAAGCCCTGCTTGGCCAGACATTATTTCAGCCAGTAGATTCTTGTATTGAATGCACCTGATACAATTGCTGTTTTTATATTTCCTGTTATATTATTTTATAAAAACTAATTAAAATATACAGTTTTTGCTCATCCTATATTTAAATAATTGGACTGGGAGGTGGTTAAGTGTACAATTCAGTGGGTGCACAAGTACATGGTCAGCATTGTTGCTTGTCTGTTCCAGACTTTTCCATCACTGAAGCAAAAGCCGTTAAGAATTAACTCCCCTCCCCCTCTTACCCTTTGCACTGGGAGCCACCGTTCTGTCTCCACAGATCCGTCAGTCCTGGGCGCTTCGTGTAAGGGGGATTCCATAGCACTGTCACCGGTGTCAGTTAGCATCGGGTTCATGTGGACTGTGGTGTGTCTCAGAGCTCCTTTGTTAAGGCTGAGTTCAGCCCATGTCCAGGAGCAGCAGGGGAAGCGAGGGAGAAGAGGGAAGGAGGAGGAGGAGCATTGGGAGGAGGGAGGACGAGGAAGGGCCAGAGTCAGCTGCTTTCAGAGCCTCACATACCCGGAAGGCTTCCCACGAGACCCAGCCTATCTCCATTAGCGCCACCCCGTAGATACCCACTCTGAGTTCTTCGTGCAGTGGCCGGTGAGTCACTTCCATCAGCAGCACCCAGGGCTCGGGCCTCTCCATCCTCGTCTCACTTGCTGTTCTGGGCTGTTAAGAACAGCTGTCTCTGTGGGTGTGACTTTGATTTGCACTTGCCTGGCGACTAAGGCTGGTGGACGCTTCTCCAGGGCAGTTAGACGCTTCCATACCTGTCAGTCCTTTGCCCAGTTTTAATTGAAATTTTATAGTGATTGTTGAAGCACAGGACCTCCTGTTATTCTGAACCTTAATCCACTGCTAGATAGATGACTTGTGCGGACTTTGTCCATCCCGAAGGTTAGCCCTTCACTGTCTTCTCCGTGACTTCTGATAAAGTTTTCGGTTTGGAGAAAGTCAAGTGCATCTGTTTCTTCTTGAGTAAGGCCTGGTTTGGGCGTCATTCTCAAGAGGGCCGCCCCCACTCCCAGAGGGCAGGACGTCTCCCCCTGTTTCTTCTGAGACGCTCAGAATGGCAGCTCCTGGAGTCAGGCAGCTAAGTCTGTTTTGTGCGTGTATACGGACGGTGGGGCCTATCTTCTTTCCTTCACATGGAGACACCCAGTTTCCCCAGCACCATTTGTTGGAATCTGTCCTTTCCCCAGTGAATGGCTTCAGAATCTTGTGTAAAACAACAGCGGGCATGTCTGTGAGGGTCACTTCTGAGCTTCTGTCCTGCTCTCTTGCCCCATACCTGCCCTTCCACCCTCTCTGCCCTCTCTAGGTTGGTCTGAAGGCATGTAAGTCCACCAACTTTGCTCTTTTGTTCTGGCGACGGCGGCGCCTTGTGACCAGCTATCTTGTCAGGACAGAAGGACCAAGCTAACCTCAAGACGCCTTGAAATGCTCTGGCCGCTGCTGTGCACGGATGCTAAAGCCGAGCGTCTCCTCTTACCCAGCATCCGCTGCAGTGTTACAACGCGTGGACGCGCGCGGAGCAGCCGGTGTGCTCCTGCCCCTGCGGCCGAGGAGGTGGAACCCCGTGTGAGCCCCGGGCCGACTCTGCTTGCTGCTCCCTTTCTCGGTCCTCCTAGCCCATGTTCGGAGCATTTCTCCCCAGGAGCTGCTCTGTTGTCATATTTCCTCCCTGAGTTAATTTTAAAATAACGGAAGGATGGAAAGGCTCGTCTTGGTAAGGTAAAATAAAACAAAACATTCTTCGGTTTCCGTGGTGGTCTGCCTTATGCGTGGAGATCAGGCATCTGGCTCTAGGGCTCGGGGTATCAAGCTGTTCTGTCACAGCACCCCACTTCTCTTGTACCCATGGGACATTTTTCCCAGCGAGGCTGTGCTCCTCAGAGACAGGTCCCTTGCTGAGCCCCTGGGGACAGGGAGATGCACACTGCGTCCCCGACCTGCCGTGAGCACCTTGCGGTCTGCTCAGGACGTGGACCTCCTGCGGAAGTCCCCGCACATCTTCAGGGTCCTCCCTGTCCACTGTGCATTTCCCTTTGCTGTCTGTCACTGTGACTTCTGGAAGCAGGAGTCATCGGTTTCCCTTGGCATCCACGGGCATTCCGGCCCAGTCCTGTACCCATGCAGGTGCCCCTGGGCCCACTGCCTAAAGTCTTCCTCCTGCTGGCATCCGCAGACATGCTGGGCTTTGGTGTGTCACACTGCCAGTGTCCTGGTCACGCCTCTTCCCTACCAGGGGACACTTCCCCTCTCAGCCCCTCGGCCCCCGGCTGCCACTGGGCTCCCGCTGGCCTGCCCAGGACAAGCTGTGCCTCCGCAAGCCTGGGTCAGACACACACCTCCCCAGCCAGGCCCGGCCCCCCCGTGCGCCAGGGTGCACAGTCACAGTGCCCCTCAGCGACGGCTGCCCTGCTGGTCCCCTCCTCTAAGCAGCCTCTAAGTCCCGTTGGGTAAACACAGCTACTTTTCACTCTGCTCCCTAACGTGACAGTGTGTGGTCGTGAAAGAGGAGCACCAAGTTTTGGGTGAATGAATATTTGGACCCAGGCTGGGTGAAAGGTGGCGCCCCCGTGCCCTGCTGGCTGGCAGCGCGTGTGTCTGGTGCAGAGTGCGCGGCCTGCACTGATGCGACCCTGGCTCACAGCGCTGCGACCAGCTCTCTGTGCAGTGAACACAGGGGCCATTTCTGCTGCAGGGCAAGTGCGTGACGGGAAGATGGAGCCGCTGCCCAAAACTTACACCCTGCGGGAAGCGTCCTGACCTGGACGGTCCCACTACCACCTCCGGTAGATGTGGGGTCAGTGGATGCACACATTAAAATTCCCATGAGTAAACATCCTTTGGAGACACGCTTCTGTCAGGAAAGACATCACGGGATTACTGTCACAGTGCACACGTACAGGGGCCACAGTGCGGGAGGTCGGCAGAAGCCCTCTGGCCTTCTTTCTTTTCTTTTCTTTTCTTTTCTTTTCTTTTCTTTTCTTTTCTTTTCTTTTCTTTTCTTTTCTTTTCTCTCTTCTCTTCTCTTCTCTTCTCTTCTCTTCCTTTTCCTTCCTTCCTTCCTTCCTTTCTTTTTTTTGAGACAGAGCTTCACTTTGTAGTTAGACTGGCCCTGAGCTCACTGTGTAGCCCAGGCAAGCCTCGAACTTAGCAATCTTCCTGCCTCTGCCTCCCGAGTGCTGGGATTACAAGCATGAGTCACCACACCCAGCATTTGTGGTATGTGGTTTCCAGGGATCAAATTTAGGACCTTGTGCTTACAAGACAGATGCCAGAACCACTGAGTGAAATCTCTGGCCCTGACCTTCTTCTTATAATAAATGTAACATTTATCAATGTGAATTTACCTGTCTTTAGGGCTTAGGTTTATTTTGTTTTATTTTATTTTATTTTTATTTTTGAGACAGGGTCTCGCTTTGTAGTTCAGGCTGGCCCTGAGCTCACTATGGTGCCCAGGGAAGCCGCTGCGAACTCAGCAATCCTCCTGTCTCTGCCTCCCGAGTGCTGGGATTACAGGCATGAGCCACCACACCCGGCAAGGTTTATTTTTTCTTAGAAACTAGACATTATTTTTTTAGTTTGAAAAAAGGCACATACTTTTATAGCACAGTAAGTCTAAGATCGCTCCTGGTAGTAGAATTTAACTATTGGGGAATGGCTATTAGAAATCGCAGTGTGGAGGCTCAGAACACTTTCTCTTGTATCAGTAATGCTTTTTAAAAATTCCTTGGTGCCATTTTTCAAGTCGTACTTCGGGCAGTTAGTAAAACACACCCATGTAGGACACGCATGGGACTATATATTTTGACTGATGGCATTTAAACTAGAAACGAGGCCAGTTTTACAGGTGGACTGAGGCTAACCCTGGGGGGCCCTCACCCCATGCTCTTGGCGTGCCCTGGCGTGTGTCAGGAGCTCAGTGCACCGTGCAGTCCCTGCTGGGCACTGTGGGGACCTGTCCTTCCTTCTGGTGAGAGCCCGGCCGGGCTTACTGCAGCAGGCCGTGTGCTTCTGCTGCCGCTGCCGCCGAGAGCGAGCCTGAACCCTCAGCACACTGGCCGGAGGCCGTGGCCTCTCGTTCCCTGGGATTCTGGCGGCCTGCCCGCCTTTCTCCTGGGGCCACTGCTTGCTGGTGACACTCAAGAGGCGCCGATCGTGAAGCTGTTTTCTTGCCCTGTCTTTTGTTTCTCTCAGCAGCACTGCCTTCTGTTGTAGTGGACCCTGGGAGGGTCGCTCTGAGGGGTCAGGGTGGATCCCGGTCAGGCTCGCCCCACCCTGTGTCCAGGAGGCCAGGCTGCCAGGGAAAATGCCAGTGGTGGAAGCTTTGTGACTCTGCATGCCAGTCTCTGAATGATGCGGCTGGGCTGTGTTCTTGTGCAGTCCTGTGTTTCACAGGTCTGAATAGAAATGTGCTCATACAGCCTAAGAGCCCCTGGGGCTCCCGCTTCCCAGCCCTGCTTGCTGCCCTCACCGTGCCCGGCGCTTCTGGACACTTGGGCTTCCAGGGCTGTTTCCTGTGACTTGAATGGTCTCCTCTGTGCCCGTTCTCTGCCTGGCCAGTGTACCACACCTTCAGCCCTCAGCCCAGATAGCACTTCTTCCCCGCTCCTCTTGCTGTCCAGTGTGGCTTGTCCACATCGTGACGTCTGCTGGGCCGGTGACCTACGCTGTCCTCGGTGTGAGGGATTCATTCCACACCTGTGCCGTCCAGTCAGATGCAAGCCCCGCGCCCCAGAATGTTTGCTTTCTACTGTTCCCTGGTATCTCTGCACAGCGGGAGCACATGGTTGGCACCCCAGGAACATTGTAGGTAAATGGGGCAAAATGCTCTACACCAGACATCAGCCTTGAGGTCCTTATCTGTCGATTATCTATTGACTTAATAATTACAAGTTGTTCAAGATAACTTTTTTGCTCCAATGGGTTGCCTGTGTATAAACCGCCCAGCTTTCTTTAGCAGCTTTAAGCTCTCAGAAGCATGGTTTGCACTTCCAAGTGATATAACTAAAAGACTTTGTGTCCAGCAATTATAACCGACAAACCCGCATAGGCCTTCTTTCATTACATTCTGTATTGAGTGATATTTCCTACACATCTATTTCTGTTTGGATTTTTTGTTTTTATTTTTAATCTGAGGAAAGCACCATAAAGCTAGACTAGCTCTCCAGCACTGGGGTACAGCCAAGGTACATTTCAGTGTTATTCTTGGTAAATTGTTTGTTCATATATAAAATGAAGTCAGTAATAGGATACCAGTTGAATTCCTTGTTTCCTGGCCAAGCATACAAAGTAAAATCGAGGGTCATGAAAAGACGAGATGGGTAGAGGGAACAACACAAAAGAAGTTTTTCCTGTACTCTTCTTCTGTCCTCTAGTTGTACTAATTTAACACAGTACCTTGAAGGCATCTGTGCATACTTCATGAGCATCCGCCTCCTGGATGTGTGGCGAGTGCGTCCCTCCAGCACCGGAGTGTCCCGGCCAGCTGTCCTCGAATAGCCGCCCTTGGAGGCCGGCAGGGGACAGAGATGCTCCCTCAGGTGTCCTGCAGCGTCTGATGTTGCCCCTTTTGTCCCCCCTGCCCCACCCTGCAGGGTATCGATGTGCCGGATGCTCCCCTGAAGGAAACAAAGGCGACCAACCCCCGAAGATTCGTAGCTTCCTTCAGTGTTGTGAATACGACCAAGCGTGACGCCGGGAAGTACCGCTGTGTGATCCGCACCGAAGGGGGTGTTGGGATATCAAACTACGCAGAATTGGTAGTTAAAGGTATTTGGCATGTCTTTCCACTGCAGAACCGTCGCTGGAAACAGATATGTTCCATGGTCGTTAGTTCGTTATTTGTTTAAAGCTCAAACTTACGCTTGCCTCTTTCTGAGCAGGAGCTGGATGACAGGCTTTACTGATGGATTGCAATTTAAGTACAAATTTTGCATAGGAGCAAGCTATTTTTTAAAAAATTTTGGTTATTTATGTTGGTTTAGTTCCATACAAAGCAATGAATGTGCTCTTGGCCAGGTCTTCTGCCAGCTCTCTGTAACAGATTACAACCTATAAATTTTTTTAAGGAATGAAAATTTTTTTTCCTGATAGAAAATCACTTAAAATGCAAATACTCACCAGCCAGGGTGTTTAGGTTGTCGGGCAGTTAATAGAAGGAAGCCGCATTGGGGTAAAATGCTATCGTATCGTGTGAGCCATATTGATGACTCTCTGTTGGCATTCATAATTGCCCAGCGAGGTTCTGTTACTGTATTTTGCATGACTGGAAAATTGAGTCATTATACTCAGGAAGGTTGGGGGATGTGGGAAAAAAGAGAAGAGAAATAACTTCCTTTAGCTGGTTTAATGCTTTCTTGTGGGCTGTGGAGTTTATAGTATTAAGCTGCTAAGGCAGTTTTTGTCCCACACAGAATAATTTGGCATTTTAGATGTACCGTGAGGCATTTTTAGACAAGGTGGCAGCCATTGCTGCTTCTCCTAGGAGAACACAGTGATGCCTTATTGTATGAGACTTGGGGTGAAGAAGGAGCCCAGGGCCTCATACAAGCTGAGCGTTCGCTCCACTGCTGAGCTTTGTGCCCAGCCCTGTGCTTTACTTTTAAACTTTCCTTTTTGCATTTGTTAAATATAGATCATAAAACTGATCTTCTTAGGGTGGGCTGCGTATACCAGCAGGGCCTCTCGCAGGGAGCCCCGCCCCAGTTCTGCGGATGCGACTGGGGCCATTTGACTGAACAGTATCCCCAGCCCCTTATAACTTGGGGGGGGGCAGGATCTTACTAAGATGTTAATTTGTTCAGACCGAACTCATTTATTATTCCCTTGCTTCAGCCGCCCCAAAATACTCAGTTCAAATCCCAAGATTAGCCCCTTGGGCAGGGCCAGGAGCTGGCCCTGGCTGTGTCTCTCCCTGTATGTAAGAGCTGGCACATTGGGTTCCTGATAGGTCTGCTGGTGCCAAGCTGTACTCACCATCGAGATGTGTGTGAGGAGGGACAGGACGCGCATGCCCAGTCAGGGGCGTGTTGAGCTGCAGGCTTCCTCGGCACGCGCTCGGGACCCCCGGTCAGCAGGGGGCGTGTTCACGGAGCGGCCCCTGCAGCCGCATGCTGCTTTGCACCATATTTGTGGACACTTTGCTCCATAGTGAGATTTGACCTGGGCTCTTGGCTGACCTGTGCATTCAGGGCTGACACTGCAGCACGGTAGAAGTTCCCCCTCGTCACCCCGTGCCCACCCCGGGGCCGCCCCAGGGAGGGAGCCGTCACAGGGTAGAACTCGGCGTGGTCCTGCACAGTGCCTGAGGGCAGGCCCCGCGCCCAGGCTGGGATCCTCGGCCTCCTCCTGCTCCTTGCTGCTGTTTCGCTCTTTCTGGCTCAGCTCTTTGGGACTCTCTCCTCCGCCATTCGGAGCTGTTGCTCCCCAGCCCTTGGCACCGCCTGATCCCTACAGTGCAGATCCAAGAGTCGCGTGTGTGGAAGGCAGCTGCAGGGAGCCAGGAGAACGAGGGGCGGCTCGTCTGCCAGAGCAGGCAGACAGAGCTGCCAGGCTCTCGGTCACACCAGACCACACTGCCCTGCCTCGGGACCAGGACAGCGCCAGGCTCAGGGAGGGCGTGTGCCGGTGCCGCCCCAGAGCCAGCAAGAGGGTCCCGCAGGCCCCACGCCCGAGATGCGTCTCTGCTGACCTGAATGCACACGCTTCATTTCTGAAACCCGGGGTAACAGGCTGGATTCTACCAACCTGATGCTTTCTTGAGACAGTTGCTTTAAGGTAAGCAATGGCATTTTTAGGCCGCTTGTCTCTCAACACGTTTTTATGTCACGTAATATTTGAAGTGCAGTGCAGACATGCATACTGTGCACATGTATGACTGACTTGATTTAGAACTAGGTTTATGGCACCCTGTCACTTGGGTGAAATAGTTTTAGCCTGCTGCATTGATGTTTGCCTCTGACCCTAGCTACTCTGAAAGCTGAAGCTGCAGGGTTGTGAGTTCAAAACCAGCCTGGGCAACATAACATAATGAGATTCTGTCTCAGAAAGAAGTATTTTAAATTGCTTTTTATCTTCTCTACTTTGGAGACATCGAGATCCATCCTCATCTTCGTCCTCCTTCTCTACCCTTGTGAACCTGTGTTCCTAGTGTAAATGTTGACTTACTCTCGCGTTGACTGACACAGAAACCTATGGTCCTTTTGCATGTGTTTCCCAGTTGTTCCCAAGTTCTAGTTGAAACAAACGTTCAGTTGAGTTAGCACATGAGTTACTTTTCTTCATGGAGAATTAGTGCAGACAGTGTTCTCTGAGAGCACCCTCATTAGGCCATGTCTCTGTTAGGGGCTGGTAACAGAACCCTGGATGCGTGGCCCTACCCCAGCCCTCTGTTCCTTTGCCCCTGAATTATTGTATCTTGAATGGTAGTTCAACAACCCTTGCTAACATATGCAACTTGAAAGTAATTAACCTGTCTTTCAGCCTGGCTACACAGGTGCCCTAGGATGTCCTATAAAAGGCCCATTTCTTGTCACGGTTCAAGGAATTGCCTGATGATATAAACTGATATTAAATCCTTGTGGGTTCGGGCACACGTGTTTAAAGCACAGGCTTTTAGTGCAAACACTGCAGGAACAGTGTCCGAGCATGTTTATGTGGTGAGTGCTGTCCCTTCAGTAAGATTCATTCAACTTCGTGTTATTTTGACTCAGTCTGATGAAGTGTCCCTGCTGCTTTGCAGTCGGTGCAACTCAGCACCTGGAGTCTAGAGACAGACACCGCCCGGCAGAGCGGCGCTGCCTTGCTGGTGTCCTGGGGTCACCTCGGGGTCTCAGCAGTGGCCTAGAGAGAACCTGGTGCCCAGGCCTGGAAATGAGAGGGGTCAATTTGCTGTCTGCCACGGAGAGGCCAGGAGGGGCTGCAGCCGGCCAGGCCGCGAGCCAGGGGCAGGCGGAGGGGCTTCCTCCTCCCGCACGGGTCTGAGCAGGGGCAGGCTGGCACACAACACACCTGGGGTGCAGCCCGGCTGCGGGAGCACTCAGAGAGGTCACCGCGGGAGATGACGGCACCTCTGTTATTTAGTGCCGTGGTCTCATGGGCACAGGTGGCACCGTGCACGGTCACGTGTGCATACAGCACGCTTGGCCCGGTCCCCGGAGGCCAGTCAGCTACTATCTAGTCCCGTGCTGGGAGAACTGGAACGAGGTGACCTCTGTCTCCCGAGTCACGCGGGGGCAGGGAGAGAGTCGGCTTGTGCACAAGAGACTCTGCTGGCCCGGAAGAGGGCGAGCTGTTGGCTTCTCAGACTTCTGTCAGGTCGGGTGTTGCTTGTTCTTGGCTTCGGGGGTTTCCTCTCTACCCTCTGCTTCAGTGAGAGTCATTGCTGGACGCGCCCTGAGCAGCAGCCCCAGGCTCCATAATCTGGGGCGCCTGACAGCCCCAGCTGGTATTTTTGAGAAACTGTCACCCTAGAAATGTGTTTATGATAGGATGAATTCTCATTCCAGCCATGATTTTAAAATAGTGATATCTTGGAAGATAAATATACGGAACTTCAGTTTAATGATATGGTGACTCTTAATACGTTTGATGACTTTGAAAATCAGTGGCAAAGTTGACAGTGGCATGTGCACTAGCACCTAAGTGCCCCCCTTGAGAGTGCGTGGACCGGCTACTGTTGGGGAAGGGAGTTAGACATTTCTGATGTGTGCCTGGTTGTTGCCCAGGCCAGCCTTCAAGTGGTGGGCTCAAGTGACCCTCCTGCCTCGGCCTCCGAAGTGGCTGGGCCAGCAGGTGTGCACGTCCACCCTCTGTTCAGAAGAGGGTTTGTCTTGTAACCGCCTCTGTGGAGTTTCACCTGTGTGCTGACCTTAATCTGAACGGTGCCGTTCTGCCAGACCGCAGACCACTCCCCCGCTGCCGTGTCCGCACGGGGCTCGTCGCCGACGCGTGGCCTTCGCTCTGCTGGACAGCAGCGTCTGAGACCCCCATCTCTGGCTTCCTTTCAGAGCCGCCCGTCCCCATCGCGCCGCCCCAGCTGGCCTCGGTAGGGGCGACCTACCTGTGGATCCAGCTCAACGCCAACTCCATCAACGGCGACGGGCCCATCGTGGCCCGCGAGGTGGAGTACTGCACAGCCAGCGGCAGCTGGAGCGACCGGCAGCCCGTGGACTCCACCAGCTACAAGATCGGGCACCTGGACCCAGACACAGAGTACGAGATCAGCGTGCTGCTCACCAGGCCGGGTGAGGGTGGCACCGGCTCTCCTGGGCCGGCGCTCAGGACGAGAACCAAGTGTGCAGGTGAGTGTGCCCGCTGGCCTTCGGCTGGCCCGCGTGGCTCTCTGGGCACAGCCGGCAGGGCTTGGGCTCCTCTCTGTAGGGGCTCCCTGCTCCCCGGTCGCTCAGGTCCTGCATGTGAACAGGGCTTTGCCCGAGCCCTGAGAAGGGGAGCTCGCGGCGGGGCCCCGGAGGCCTGTGTCCCCACCGCGTCCCACCCCCCGTGTGCCCCTCACTCCTGGTGGCGCCCGGTTCCACTAGGACGGCCCAACGGCTGCGTCCAGGGACGTGCTCCAGAGGACCCTGGGCTCGGTCTAGGGGAGTGTCCCTGTGGCCGGATGCTGTGGGTCTCATGGTCCTCACCGCTGGATGCCGTGTTTTCTGGGGCTGCAATGGGGGTCACCAGCCAGGGCACGGGGATGTGTGGGCTGTGTGAAGCCTTTGGCCACTTAGATGCCAGTGTCCCAATGGTACTAAACCGTCCTGCAAGTGGGCTGGGGAGTCTCTCATCTGCAGAGGCCGGATGGGAAGAAAATCCCCTTGGTCCTGCTGCCTGAAACCAGCTTCAGGCCTTTGTTCCCTGAGAAGAGCTGGAAGAGCTGGAAAGCGGGGCCGGGCTGGTGGAGCTGGCTGCTCCGCAGTCCTGGCCGCCCAGAGCTGGGAGGTGCCGGGTGCTCCATGTAGCTGCTGGCAGCCCCGGCTGCCAGATGAGCAGCCACCAACTCCCGTTCTCCTGCCCCGGAAGTCTTCGCCTCGCCGACTGCCGCAGCGGACGCCTCTGCTTCCCAGACATGTCTTCTAGGGGAAGCAGACAGCAACTGTCTGACTCTTCATTAGACAGTTGACAGAGATCCTGGGTCATTTAAATCTTGCGTAAAATCTCTTATAGATTTAGGAAGAAATTTTATCTCTGTGGTTATTTTATTAGAGCTCATAGCCGAGTTCTTTACCCCGTCTAGGGTGGGACGAGGTTGTTTTGTGGTCTCACGGTGACAGTCCTCTTCACTGGCTCCCAGGTGTAATCAGTCTATGTGCGGTTATGTTTTTGGTTACAACTTTAGGCACGATCAAACAGCTAATTGACGCTTTAAGTTCTCCCCGGGCCTTGTCCCTTTGTCACTGACTCTGAACATTCAGAGGAGACCGTGTGCTCCGGGAAGCCTGACGCAGGGTCTGCGCGCGGCTCTGACAGCGAAAGTGCCCGCCCCGCACGCACCGTCCTCGCCCTGAGCCCCGGACGCTGTGGTCAGCTGTCTGCCAGCACGACCGCCCTGCCCAGACCAGTGCTGGTCACCGCCCCGCTCCTCTGTGGAGAGCAGCTGAAGAGCGCTGTATCCACCTGGCACCCCCGAGCCCCTCTCGGGCCTGCTGGGAAGCAGCGAGCAGTGGGTTTTTGTTCCAATCGAGAGCACTTACTATTCCGCCAAAACATTCCAGTAGGACTTGTAAGCGGATGGGCAGTTTCATTAACACACACCCGGGGACATCAACTAAAAAGTCTCTATGTTCTCAGGTTTATGCCAAAAAATGTCACATGGTCACTGGACCTGGGAAAACTTCTCATGTTTACCCTGTTGAAGGTTAACAGGTCAGCAAAAGGTGTTGTGGCCCAGAGTCGCTTTGCATTTTGAACCCAGAAAAATTTGCAAAATACTATTAGAATGGATGAAAGTGGAGCAGCCGTGAAGGCCGGACGCTGTGTGAGGGGTGTCCCGTGTGGAGTGCCCACTGGGGTGCTCCGGGGCCGCACGTCTGGGGCCCTCGTGAGCCCTGGCAGGTTCCCACCCCAGTGTTTACCTCTCGGAGTCCACCTAGAACACACGAGCAGGGACACAGTCCGGTGCCCTGGGGGCCACCCCCTTCCCCTCTAGGCTCCCCCCGGGGCAGCCGCGAAAGCCCGGCCTGAGGGGGACCGGGGCTCAGACAGGAGACGCCGGGTCGGGGTCAGGACGCCCTGGGCGCCGGCCCGCCCCTCCGTAGGAGAGTGGTCTCTGGGGCCGCGGACTTCCGAATGCCAGGCAGAGCCCGCCGCTGCCCCTTCCCAGGTGAGGCGGTGTCGGCCCTGGGCCCAGCCAGCAGCCGCAGCCCAGGGCCCTGGCAGAGCCGGCGTGTCCCTGAGCCCCCCTGTCCATCGGCTCTCGGTCCACCTGTCCCCATCCACGACACATGTGACACGGATGTGCGCATTGAGGGTCACGTGGTCGTCCCTGAGCTCTCAACCTACTCCATCAGGAAGGCTAATGCCACTCGTGTTTTTAAAACGTATTTCAAACGAAATTAGTGGGACGTGAAATAAATGACAGCCGAAACTGCACAGTGGTAACAACAGGTGATCAAAGCTTGCTGACATGTCAGAGTCCTAGTGTCTGAGGTGAAACATGTTCCTTTGTTTATATAACATTTTTATAAATTGATTTTAAGATTATGAGAGCTGGTAATTATAATACCTATCGGAATCAATTAGAAGTGAATGGAGAGCTTTAGAAATGAATAATGCATATAGGTGAAATTAAAACTACAGATATAAGACATTTTATTAAAAATATGGTTAGACCTGTTATTAAAATAAGGGAAAATAGAGTTGCTCGATACCCAGATTGCTGATCTTACCTCCACACCACTGCCCGTCTTGGATATCAGAGGAGTGCTACACCATTCAGGTCTCTGCTGACCGAAGGGCAGTGTGTCCTTCCTGCGGCTCTAGACAAGTGACCACACACATACTTCACGGTGACGTTGGAAACTCCCAGCAAAAATTGTTCTGAGAATAGATGCAGCATTATTGTATGTTTATGACATGCTGTGTGATGCGAGTGTGCTGTTCTTTAGAGTGTGTTACTTCTCATGTGGATCATGAAGTCACGAAAAATAACATTTTGTTAATTAATGTTTCCTTCTCATTAATGCTCTATTTTGATTGCTGAAGTCATAAATGTCATGTAAGAAGCCAAAAAATAGAGAAATAGAGAATGAAGACATTAATAGATTCTTTCCTCTGCCTTTCAGCCCCTTTCCCTGATAATCACCATTAGTCTCGTGTCACTCAGCCCTTCGCCCGGTGCCCATCACCCCACAGACAGAGGGTCGTCTTGCTCCGTGGGGAGCCCAGGGCGTGGCTCCGTGGCGGGCAGCACCTTGTGGAGCAGCCACGGCCGTGGTGTCCAGGACTGGGAGGGCCGGGGTCTCCTGCTCCCTCCAGGGCACACCTGGCATGACCAGACCACGCCCTGCTTGGTCCCACCTCGGAGAAGACCCCCCCCCCGTCTCCCGTTGGCACACGGGCCTTGGGAAAGGCTCCACCTCCAGCTGTGACGGCTCGCGTTTCGCCCCCACACCGCGCTGTCCTCTGCGGTAGCGTGTGAGCGTCAGGACATCTCTCTGGCCGCTCCTGCTCGCCAGCAGACTGGGCTCTGCTGTCCGTACGATGCCACGCCTCGCTGTCCTGCCTGCCAGTCTTTGAACCACTCACCGCTGGGGTTCAATGTAACTTATGCAGATTCAGCTCCAGCTGAATAGCTTTCAGCGGCAGCTATTTATTACCCTTCAATATGGATTCCCTGTGTATTCAGCCTTCCTTCTCTTCATGGACAACCAGATGGTTGTTCACTATGAAAAGAAATATTTTGATAAGTATCTGCCCATATGTCTTATTATATTCAAATATTTGTGTTTTGGTAGACTGCAGTTTTAAAGTAGAACTGCTAGGCCAGCACTGAGCGCGTTTAAGTTTTTCCAAGATGCTGTCGGATCACATTCCTCATTCTGTCCTCTTAGGTGCTGCCCGCAGGGGTGAGAATGTCAGTTCCCAGCATGCCTCAGAACATTGTCTTTTAACGATCTTTTATGCCCTTTTGTCCACCAGCTTATTGGTTTACAGCTGGCGTGTTAGTATTTTATGGGCATTTCACTGTTTTCATGAAGGCGCTAGTTCTTCTTTATCACACTGTCTATTTTAGGACATAATTATATTTTTCTAGTCTTTCCAGTACATAGGGTTTTCACATAGGAGTTATTAACCTTCTGTCATGTTTTTCAAACACTCTTCTTCCTTCTACTCTTTGCCTTGGAGTTTATTCAGGATGCAATCTGCTTTTATAGAAAAATCTTTATACAGTTCAATCCATCAATCATACCCTTTAGGGCTATCCATATAAATGATGGTAAAATTGTCATTGGAACCTAAATTTCTTCAAACTTACATTAGTCTTCATTTTTCTAAGTAGATTTGCTAAGTAAACCATCATGTTTTTTCTAATGGTTTTTATTTTCCCGTCTTATGATAGGAAAGGTTTTTCCCTTTGAATATTTGTTAGTTTATTTTTTGCTTAAATATTTAATTAATAAGGTGTGGGTGGGCCCCTTGGGGGAGGCACGGCTTCTTCTTCGCGATGCTCAGGGAGGCTCCGTCTCACCTTCCGCTGCTGTGTACGGTGGTGTCTGGGGTTTGCTTCCGGTCACCAAGCCAAAACCCAGCCCTCATGAAGGCCTCGTGCCTGAACTCAAGCCCTCCCCACTTCACACTGTGGATTATTATTAATAATTAATCACCTTGTTTATTAGTCCAGACTACAAATATGAGGTGCAGTCAGAACACACAGTGAGGTTTACATGGAAGCTGCTACATAGAGGACACACGGGCACGAGTCCGCTGTCCAGTCCTCCCCGTCGCTTCACACACACTTACCTCGTTTCTTGCCACTTTCCCAGGCGGCTCTGGAGTCCCGGCCGGGAGCCTCTGGAAGGCGGAGCCAGTCACCGGGCGAGTGCTGCTGGCCAGGCCGCGGCGCGGTGACGCAGAGGAGGCGCCGGCCTCTCCCCATCCCCAGGCCTGACGCTGTGCGCCTTCTTCTCTCCCCTGAAGTCAGAGCCGTGAATCAGTTCGGGATGCGCACGCTGCTCCGCCAGCCTAACTAGACACTCTGTCTGTTTGTTTCCTTTTGAGACAGGGTCTCGCTTTGTAGTTCAGGCTGGCTCTGAGCTCACTATGGAGCCCAGGCAAGCCTGGAACTCAGCAATCCTCCTGCCTCTGCCTCCCGAGTGCTGGGATGACAGGCGTGAGCCACCACGCCCGGCACTGTGCTATGCAGTATTGATGGCTGGTGGGCGTGAGTCTCCACGCCCAGCATTTTATGTGGTCACCAGGGATTGAACTCAGGACCTTGTGCTTGCGAGGCAGGCGCCGGAACCACTGAGCTAACCCTCCGGCCCCTAACTAGACACTCTGGAAGGAGCTCGAGAGCTGGTCAGAGAGGGGCAAGGCCTAAGAGGTAAATGTATTCAAAGCAAGATCAGTGGCAGTATGTCTTTCATTGTAACTTTTAAAAACCACCTTAGGTTTTGATTTTACCTCTTTTACTGTCTCGGCTTTAAGGAGACACCACGGGTGACATGAGCGTGTGCCCTGCCGCCATGGGTCTCCGTCGGTCTACGGTGCTGCCACACAGTCACCCAGACAGGGCCTGCAGGCCGCTCAGAGCACTGTGGCGTGAGAATCTGGAAGTACACACAACATTAGGGCCACAGACATTCGGAAATAAATTGTTTTAATCAGAATGTTTGGGCTGCAAGGAGAAAATCGTAAACAGGTTGATCAAGAAGGACTTGGTCAGCTTGCATTAATAAGAAGTCCGCAGCGAAGGCACATGTGAGGCTCAGGACTCAGAGCGGAGACCTGGTCCTCTGCGTGTCTGTCCTCCCTCGGTTCTGTTGCTCTGGGTCTGAGGTGTCCCCAGAAGTCTCCTTTTAGGGAGCGCTGTGCTTACCGCCAAGTTCGTGTACTCAGGAGGTGAGGGAGTGAGTGCTGGTTCCTACGGCGCCTGGGCCGCGGCCCGGAAGTGTGTCCCTCCCTCCGTCCTCACGCTGCTTCCTGGCTGCGTTCGCGTGGCTGGCTTTCGGCCCCACAAGCCCTTGAGCCACACAGTGTCCACTTGGGGGCCAGTGGACGGAAACCGTGGGCCGAGAGGAAGCTTCCTCTGAGCTGCCGGCATCGGACTTCGGCTGTCGTGTCTCGGGGAGGAGGGCGGTAGGTCCCTAAGACGGGCTGCAGCCGGGGCTGGCCCTCCGCCGTGAGGAGGGCCTCGGGAGGCAGCGGGGAGCGCGCCCGGCTCACAGCCAGCAGGGGGAGGAGGGGCGTTTCCCCGACGCTTTGGGCCCACGGGAGACTCGCCGTCATCGCCCCCACGTCCGTGCACTCTGCTCAGTGTACTGCGCGTCCGTCCTGTCTTTAGGGTGAACGTGGTGAGGCGGAGGAGGGACGGGCTCAGCGAGTCCCACGGTGACGCCACTCGCTGCTGAGGACCGCTGGTGCGTGGTGACGCGCGGGCACCTAGGGAGCCCGGCGGGCCTAAAGCAGCCGTAGATGCTGGCACCACGCACCGGCGGTGCGGGCGGCATCGCGGGATGGTGCGGCCCTTGGAAGACAGCGCGACGCCCCGTCCACCCCTCCTGCCGTGCCGCGTGCTCCTGAGCCTGCGGCGTCGCGAAGCTCTGTCCACACGGCGCCTCTCTCTCTTGGTGATCGCCCAGACCTGGAGCAGCCACACCGTCCCTCCTGACTCGGAGCCGGCGTGGCATCGCTCTGTGCCGAAGGCAGGTGGGCACTGGGCCGTGAGAACACACGAGCGCCTTGCGAGAAGAGGCCGGCCCAGACACACGTGGCAGTGAGTCCACCCGCGCGCGGTGGAAGCGCAGGGAGCAGTGTCAGGGCAGCCGCAGGGGCCAGGGACAGGGGAGGTGCGCAGGGGCGGCACAACGCCGGGAGCACACCCCGGGCCAGACCACGGAGCAGGCGATGGCGATGGCGATGGCGGGCCCTGCGGCCAGTGCCGGCGTGACGGGAGCTGGTGAGTCCAGGGCTGGCACACGCGGGGCAGCGCCGCGGGAGCTCTCTGTGCCTTCCGCTCAGTTTTATTCTGGAAGAAGAGACGACTGCCCATGGCGAGGGCGGGGGCTGACTGTGAGGAGCCTCTGCCGGTGCCGCCGTGCAGGGAAGTGCGGCGTCTGCTGGCTGCCGTGGGCTTGGAGAGGCCCACCTGTGATCCGTAAATGTGTCACGTTCACCGTCTCTGTCGGACGCAGATCTGCAGAGCGCCTTGCTTTTCACTGCAGAGCAGACTGTGCTCTCGCGAGGTTCCTGGGACTGGGACTGTGGGGACCAGTGGCCGTGGTGCAGCCTCGGCGAGGCTCTGACCTGGAGGCGCCGTCAGGAGGGAGGGGCCCTGCATGCACTGCGGGCCCTGTCGGGCTCTGCCCCGGGGCCCGCGGGCCTCACAGCAGGCCTAACTGGAGAGAAGGAACACTGGCCACATGCCAAGATGAGCGTCAGGCTCTCTGTCGACACCGCGTCAGGGTGCCCAGCCCGTCGTGAGCCCGAAAGTTGGGCGAGTCCTCAGGCTCCTCGCCGAATGCGCTCCGGTGAAAACGGAATCGGGTTCTTTAGTCTGCCGAGCAGGAAACCAGGGCGGGGACCAGTCAGGTGACTTCCCAGTGAGTCTTTTTGCACAGGGAGCTGTGTGTTTGCACAAGTCCGCGAGTCACGGTGCACAAGTGCATGAGGAGAGTACTTGCACTCACAGTGAGAGTGAGTTTTTCCGCAGAGGAGCCCTCAGCCTCAGCCCCGCGCACTCTGCAGCCTCCGTTTGGGCTCTGCGAAGGGGAGCCGGCAGCCCCGTGTCAGAGTCGGTGGGCGGGGCTCCCGCCAGCCAGGGCAAGGCGGGCGAGGCAGACCCGAGCCCAACGGCTGACACCGGCGGAGCCGCAGGCACCGGTTCTCCTGAGCCGGGACGGAAGCTCAGCGGGCCCTCTCCACTGTTCCCGTATGTGTGCCTGTGGCCGCAATTCTGAGGGTGGATAGTGTATTTTAAATTACAAAATGGGTGCCTGTTGGCCCAAAGGAAGTGTACACCTGGGGAAGAGTCTCACGGCACAGTCTGCCCACTTGTGAGCCTTTTCACAACCCTGGCTGAGGAGTGTGTCTGGGGAATGCTATTTGGCGTGTGACATCTCGGCACATTCTTTTTCTCTTTAAAAAGAATTGTGCTCTGAAATTGTCACTTGACTTCTGCACTATCAGTGTTAGACCTGTCCCTTCTAACACAGTGATTCATCTCAGGTTTAATTATTAAAAAGGTTTGTTTCATCATATTAAGGCCAGGATATTAAATGTTTTAAAGGCTCTGTGCGCCTGTGACAGAGTGTTCTTTCATATCCATTCTCGCACAGTTTCATGATTTTTTTTAATACAGAAACATCTTTCCAGCCACAGAATTGCCTACAGCAACTTTTAAAAAACAATACTTCATCCTGGAAGCTGACAGAATATGGCTGAGGGCGCTGTACCTGGATTGCCACTGAGCCACAGGCCTGCGGCAAAGAAAATTGAATGTTGCCTGGGTGACCTTATCTGCTCCCTGAGACTTTAATTTCATTCCCGGCTGTACTGAAGCTGTCGCAGTAGCCAGTGTGTCTGAAAACAAAAGTGAGGGCCGAGATGATTCCTGCCCAGGAACCGTGTCCACCCAGCACAGGAAACCTGACCCCCCCGCAGCGTCCTTCACGCCGGCCCCGTGATCTGCCCTGTCTGCCACGGTACAGAAACGCCCCGTGCTCGGGAGAATCCGCTCCTGCTCGGAATGGCTTCTGCAGGCCTGAGCGCGGGTGCGGCTATAAATCCAGCGGGGCTGGGGCACACAGATACCACTTGCTGGTAATGGATCATTTTCCTGAGCAACTCACCAGCCACACACCACGAGAGTCTTTTAGTAATGAATTTAGGAAAGCGGGTCTGAGCTACTCCTTCAGGCAGAATCTGAATCTCCGGGGTTCACTTTGAGACAAACGGCTGACCTGTGACATATTTGCTATTCCAAAGGAAAACTATGTGTCTAAGTTAAATAATGTGGGACCCGCACGATATGTTTTACATTTTTCAGCACTCAATTTTCAGAAAATGGCATCGTGTTGAATAAGTTGTGGAACAAATGAAATATAAAGTCAGAAATGATAGCGGCAAATCACAGGCTGGCGTCTCCACGCTGTCCTGAGGTCCCGTCACCTTCCCGCCGTCCTGTCTGTGGGCGGGAACGCGGAGCGGTGATGGCCGCTAGAGGGCAGGGCAGGCACTTCCTCCTCCTGGGGGAGGGCTGTGGGCTGGGGCAGCACCGAGGCCTGGCCACGGTCCGCGCCGGGTCCCCGCCTGTCCCTCTCCTGCGCACACCCCGCCCCTCGGGGAGCACCACACGGATGTGGCCCCCGGCCCCGTGCTGTTTTCTCTGCTTCTGCTCTTGAGCTGCGTGAGTTTCATTCCATCTCCCCACTCCTTCCAGAAGCCTTGACTTGGTCCAGACTTCGCGGCTTCACCCAGGACACGACCCCTCCCACAGATCCGACCCACTCTCTGTCCTGGAGGCCCCTGGCGTTTGCGGAGTTCCCCGTGCTCCGGAGGCCTCAGACCCAGCCGCCCTGTGGCTACTCCAGCTCCTCTGCTGGCTCCCTCTGTGCCCCTCCACTCTCCACACCCACCGGCACTGACCAGTGTAAGCTGCCGGTTCATCGCCCCACCCCCAGCCTAAATATCCACTCCTCAGGTTGTCTGCACAAGGGGCCAATGCATTCTCTCACGCTCGTCTTCGGATTTAGCTTTTGTACTGCTGGTGCTAGAACCCGGGGCCTCGAGCGTGCTAGGGACCAAGCAACACGCCCAGCCCTTTTGACTTGCTGAGCTCCTCAGGCTGGACTGGAACTCTCCACCCTCCTGCCTCAGCCTCCTTTTGAGGAGCTGGGAAGAAAGGGAGGTCCACAGGCCCAGGCTGTGGTTAGGTTTTAGCTGAGGAAGCATTCTTGCGGTGTGCGCAGGTGTGCACAGGTGTGCACACAGCCCTGGCCAGCGGGAGCATGGGGCCCGTGAAGCAGGGAGTAGCTCCGCCTCCGCTAGCGTGTGGCTTGGGGCCTCCTGAGCAGGAGGGGTTGTCGTGAGCCGGTGCGTCGGTGGCGGTGGCTGAGGGGTGCAGTCGCCCCCGCCTTCACAACATGGTCCCCCGGGGGCTGTGGGAGCTGGCAGCGGCCACAGGCCGCAGGGCCCCCGCCTCACACTGACCCGCCACCTGTGCCCGCTGCCTTCCCAAGAGACGCGCCTCTGCCTGCCCCTGCGCGCGGCAGACACTCGGCACCCGTGCGAGGAGCTGGGTCTCTTCCTCTGAGGCCGAGCTGGAGCCCGGCCGAGCGGCCGGCGTGCGGGCCTCTGTCCCCGCTGGGGACCTGTTCCTCGCCCTGGGCCTCCCTGGCTCCCGTGGAGCCGCGTCTTCTCCCTCCGCTCTCGGGCGCTCACGCGGCTCATCTGCGGCCCGGGAAGTGTTTTGAGAAGGTGAAGAACCACCCAGGCCCTGGCCCCTCGAAGCTGCTCATGCTTGCCCATCTCCTTGCCACTAACCTCCTTGGAAAAAATAATGTTTGAAAGGTCATTACCAAGTTATCTCAGCACTTATTTAATGTGTGTTTAGCTGCTCTACTGTCACACAGGAACGTGTGGAAGTAAAATAAAGCACTAAAGCTGTCAGTAAATGCTCTACTTCCTCTCAGTATTTAATGCTACGGTGCGAGAGACATTGGAGATTTTCACCCATAACTGTAAATGAACATTATCAGGGTTGGTAGAGGAGCAGTACGCCATGAAATTCTGTTAACTCGAGGAATGAAATTATGAACGCTGACAACACGGCGTCCTGGAAAGCAGTGCTGCAGCCTCTAAGTGCAGTCAGGACCCAAGGCCAGCGGGCGCGGACCCAGAAGCAGGGGCAGGGCGACTGCTGGTCAGGGAAAGAGTCATGGCCAGTCCCGGCCTGAAAAGGCCCCGGCCCCGTCTTTAGGGCACAGTCGTGTGCAGGGCTTCTCTGACCTGATCACTGTGCCCACTCATGATGGGCAGCAGGGTCTGCACTTCCTGCATCGGGAGGCTGAGGGCCAGGCGGGTACAGTGCATGGAAGTCCAGCAGCGGGCATCCCGCTGGGCTGCTCTCTGTGGCAGCACCACAGAAGCCGAACACTGGGATGCGGTGCCAATGTATACAGCGTGTGGCGAGCGGCGCCGGAGGTGAGCTCTGCCAGCGTGCCCAGTGTAGCGGCCGGCCCTGCGCCCAGCGATCTGCACTCAGCTGCCTGCATGGGGCAGGCGGCGGGGAGTGAAGGTTCTTTCAGAGTCCAAGATTCATTTTTCTGGAAACTCCAATCCATTGACCCTGACCGTATGAAACCTTCAGAATTCCACAGGAAAATAAACCTTTATTTCAGAATTATACTTTGAAGTTCGAAGATGAAAGGAGAGCTGTCTAAGGCCCAGTGCTCAAAAAGATGGACTGAAAACATTTTTTAAAAATCTGGCGAGCTTATGAGAATGCGAAAGGGACGGCAGAACGGATCCCCCGGAGCGCCAAGTGCTCCGTACTCGGGACAGGGCTGCGGGCAGCTCAGCGCCGCCGAACACCGAGGAATCAAGGCCTTTCGCACAGTTTCAAACTGGGTTTCATTTTCACAGGAAAGCGAAAAGTACATTCCGTACTGTCATGTGTGTGGTCCCCTGGGAGTGTCCTCTGTTCTGTGGGCCTGGCCCGCGCTGCCCCGGCGCAGTGCATCTTACTCAGACCTGCAGTCGGCAGCTGGAGGCAGGCAGCGCTTCCCAGCGGCTCCCAGCACAGGCAGGAGCGGAGCGGCGGCGCCGTCAGAAGCTCTGAGCCCGCCTGGGGAGTGGGCCGTGTCCCCATCCGAGGTGTCCTGGCTTCTTGGAGCCAGCGAAGGGGTCCCCAGCTGCTGTCTCTCAGTCAAGAAGGCACTGCATGGGATTATACCCCGAGCAGGCCAACAGCAGTGAGCATCTTTAAATTTAGAAGATAGCCCTAGAACCACTGATAGTAGAATTTGGGGCTGTTACGGGTAGAATTGAATTTCCCTTGAGTTTGCATGGGGAGGCTCTAACCCTAAGCACTTCTGAAGGCGACTGTATCTGAGCGAGTCTTTAAGAGGAGGAGGAAGTCCTAATGTCCTAAAGTAGTCCAGCTGATGCCCTGAGAAGACGATGTTAGGACGCATTTGGGTACAGAGGGGTGACTGCGGGGATGCGGAGGAGACAGATAGACGTCTGTAAGGGGAGCGGCCTCAGAGACACCCAACCCCAGGAACCCTGGCCCACAGCCCTAGGACCAGGAGGAGGAGGCCCGTGGTTTGCCCCTCGTCACGCAGCGTGGTCGTGAGCGCTGCAGAGTCTGTGGAATAGCTCCGCAGGGTCGTGTCCTGGGTGAGCAGGAAAGTCCAGACAGGATGAGGTTTCCGGGAGGGGTGGGAAGACGGAGTGAAACTCATGCGGCTCAAGAGCAGCAGCGGGGTAGGGCGGTGTGTAAGACTCTACCACACTTCAGGGTCCAGCTCCCTCTCCCTTGCCCACCCTGGGCACTGCCAAAGAAGCGTGTGGGGCCCCCTGAACGTCTGATGGGTTGTTTTCCAAAAGAAAACCTCCAAGCCTGAAAGGCATTGAACGCACGTGGCTACTACCCACCATCCTCCAGCCCCGCGTGCTGAGCCTGTGCCCAGAGCCCCATCCGTGGACAGATCGCACCACATCCTGTGCAGGGTTGGCTGTCTCAGCCAGCTTACTGGGCACTGTGCCAAGTGGAGAAAGCTCTGGCTTGCTCGGGTTCGCCTCCACAACACGAGGAAGCTGGAAAGTGACTCCCTTGAGGATTGCTGATGGGAAGATGATGCCAGCTGCTCTTGCTCTGTCAGCGTGGCCTTAGAAGGGCTGCTCTTAAACCTAGTGGGAGCTTGACATGGCTGTGATTGTGCAAGTCAGCGGAAACAGGCTGAGCCTGTGAAAGGAAGAGGTGGAGAAATGCCACCTAGCTTTAGCTATTCCTAAAGTATCGATGGCACATACTCTCTCTCCAAAATACTGCACTTCCTGTGTAGTGACATGAGAGGCGGGGCCCAGGGAAGGGTCGGCCTCCTTCCACTGCATGACTGATCCCTGTGCATGAGCCGTCGGCCTGGTGCCTCTGCCGCCATGCCTCTTCGGAGGCGGCTGGTGACCCAGGACTTCAGGACACAGCTGGGGTGATATAGAACTTGACCTGGACAATGTTTTGATTTTATTTTTCTTGTTCTAGAAGACTCACACAGAGCAAGTAGATTTAGGATGCACATGAATATCACATCAACTGATTTTTGGAACATACCAGTAAAGATGAAAAACTGGCTTTCAGAGTCGACCTTCTGGTTCATTTTTGTTCACTATTTCTTATTTCAAGTAAAAAAAATACTTTATTGATCACTGAGGTCTTTAAAAACAAGCATGTCTTTGAAAATAAAAATGATTTAGACACATTTTCAGTGAGCTGAGGTTTTTGGCAAACAGTTTTTCATTAGTTTAGGATTTGACAAGAATGGTCACACCCTCTCTAGTTTTGATTAAAAGAAGGAGGACAGACCCAGAGGAAGTCCAAAGGATAATAAATACGTACTTTGAAAATCCATACTCCAAGAAGATGGAAAACCTAGAAGAAATGAATAGATTTCTAGACACATATGAACTTCCAAAGCTGAATGAAGAAGATATAAAAATGTTAAACAATTCAATATCAATCTGGGAAATTGAAAATGTAATAAAAAAAAAAGCCTACCAACAAAGAAAAGCCCTGGTCCTGACGGCTTCACTGCTGAATTCTAAAAAACTTTTAAAGAAGAGTTAATACCAGTACTCTCAATCTCTTTAATGAATTGAAAGAGAAGCAGTACTCCCCAAATCATTCCTTGAAGCATCCATCCCCTTGATTCCAAAGACAGGGAACGATCCCACCAAAAAAGAAAACTAGAGGCCAATCTCTCTAATGAACATTGATGCAAAAATCCTCAATAAGACACTGGCAAGCAGAAAACAGAGAGTTATCAAGAAAATCATACATCCTAATCAAGTCAGATTTATCCCAGGGATGCAAGGCTGGTTCAACATACATAAATCAATCAATATAACACACTATATTAACGGACTCAAGGACAAAAACCATATGATTATCTCAATAGACAGAGAAAAAGCATTTGACAAAATCCAACACCCATTTATGATCAAAACCCTACAGAGAATCAGAATCAATGGACTTTATCTCAATTTAATACAAGCTATTTATGAGAAACGAACAGCCAGCATCATACTTAATAGGCAAAAACAGAAACCCTTTACACTAAGATCAGGAACAAGACAAGGG
>PVIC010001229.1:47727-95820 GCA_004025085.1 Thryonomys swinderianus
GGAAACATTAGCCATAGCAATCAGGCAGGACAAAGATATAAAAGGAATAAAGATAGGAAAGGAAGAAGTTAAACTGTCATTATTTGCTGATGATATGATACTCTATCTAGAGGATCCTAAAAACTCAACCAAAAGACTGCTAGACTTAATTACCAAATTTGGTAGTGTTGCTGGATACAGGATCAATGCTCAAAAATCAGCAGCCTTTGTCTACAC
Organism: Thryonomys swinderianus; assembly: GCA_004025085.1. NCBI lineage: Eukaryota > Metazoa > Chordata > Mammalia > Rodentia > Thryonomyidae > Thryonomys > Thryonomys swinderianus. Next base: position 47,944 of record PVIC010001229.1, read on the forward strand.
AAACAACAGACTCACTGAAAGAGAAATTGGGGAGTCAATCCCTTTCACAGTAGCACCCAGAAAAATGAAATATCTAGGAATCAACCTAACAAAGGAAGTGAAAGACCTCTACTCTGAAAACTATAGGACTCTGAAAAACGAGATAGAAAAGGAAATCAGAAAGTGGAAAGATATCCCTTGTTCCTGGGTAGGGAGACCCAACATCGTCAAAATGACTATACTCCCACAATTACTTTACAGATTCAATGCAATTCCAATTGAAATTCCAATGGTTTACTTCACAGAGCTAGAAAAAATAATCCAAAAATTCATCTGGAAACACAAGAAACCTAGAATAGCAAAAGCAATTCTAAGCAACCATGACATGGCAGGGGGTATTACAATCCCCAATTTAAAACTCTACTATAAAGCCGCTCTGATAAAAACTGCATGGTACTGGCAAAGTAACAGACCCGAGGACCAGTGGAATAGATTAGAAGACCCAAAAACTACCCCGGATACACTAAGCCACCTTATCTTTGACAAAGGAGCCAAACATCCCCAATGGGGGAAAGACAGCCTCTTTAACAAATGGTGCTGGAAAAACTGGGCTTTAACCTGCCAAAAGCTAAAGCTAGACCTATCTCTTTCACCATGCACAAAACTAAACTCACAATGGATACGAGACTTAAACATTAAAATAGAAATAATAAGCCTGCTGGAAAACAGGTTAGGTAAAACTCTTGGAGACATTGGCTTAGGCAGAGACTATGAATAAAACCTCTCTAGCACAAGAACTAGCAGAAAGAATCAACAAATGGGATCTCATCCTACTGAAAAGCTTCTGCACAGCAAAGAAGTTACTGGCACTGCTAAAAGACAACCAACAACATGGGAAAAACCTTTACTAGCTCTTTATCAGACAAAGGGCTATTATCTACAATATATAAAGAACTCAAATAGATCAGCCTCCCCAAGTTTAAGGACCCAATTCAAAAATGGGCATCTGAAATGAACAGACACTTCTCAGAGGCAGAAGTCAAAGTAGCTAAGAAACATATGAAGAAATGTTCAACATTACTGGTCATTCAAGATGGGTCAGTCACCTATCAGATCTCTGTAGGCACAAGCAAAACGGAGAGCATGTCCTCAACCAAAGCAGCCTTTAGGTTCCTGCAGCGTGGCCCGGGCCCCCGGCGTCAGAGCCCAGCCCCAGAGCTGTCCAGCCGCAAAGCCTGTAGGAAACTAAAAAGCATCACCCCCCTCCGTGGCCTCCAGAGCCCGTGATCCTGAGAGGAAGAGCACCTGGGTTTGCTTTCGCCGTAACGGGCCCTCATTTCACGTAGTGTTCTGCTTCTGCCAGCCCGTCGGCCTCCAGAAGGCATCTGCTGAAGAGAGCCCGCGGAGGAACTGCCTGCCGAGCCCCGCAGGATGTTGGCCGTGCCCTGGAAGTCTGTCTTCCGGCCTCCTGTCCCCCACGCTGGTCTCACACCTGCCTCACAGACCCCGTCCTCCGCGGGCCCCAGGTCTGTGGCACCCGCTCAGCTCCTGGTCCGCACCTTTCCTTTCAAATCCATTCGCTTCTGCAAACTTCCTGAGTTACAGTCGGTGCCCAGCCTCGTGAACCACATTCCTGTGCTTTCTCTGCCCCTCCTCCCTTCACCTTCCCGGCCTGCTTCTCCCCCTTCGACTGGAAGATCTGCAAGTGTCTGATTCTTGGAGGTTGTTTCTCCGTCGTACCTGTTTAGAACATGCACCTTCCCCTCAGCTCTAATGCTGGCTGTTGTTCAAAATGTGCCAGGGCATTTGCATATTCGCCGTGTGAGATGCGTACGTGTGTGTGTGTGTGTGTACCAGGGGTTCGCTGCAGTCGGAGTCCGGACGGCTTTTGCTGTAGCCGGGCTACCTTGGATTCCCTCCTGGTGAGGAGGGAGCTCATGGACTCCTTTGGAAGGTGTCACGTGGAGTGCAGCGTAACGAGCAGACTCGGTCGTGCTGAGGCTGAGTGGTGCTTACAGCCGCTTCTGCGCCTTCTGGGGGATTGGTCCCAAAGGCCCACTCAGATTCAGGGCCCTCAGATACCAAAGTCCCTGCAGTAAAATGATGCTGTTTTCATGTAGAAGCGGTAGGTGCCGTTTCCCTCCCTGTGACTCACGTATGTCCTCCCAAGTACTTTAAACCGGCTCTAGATGACCGAGGTGGGTACTCTGGGTGTAGTTCCTGTACCACAGAAAATCCGGACATGATCCGTGGGTGTGCCAGTCAGCTTCCCAGCCCGGACGCACCTCACGCGCGCGGCCTGAAGAGCGGAGGTTTGACTTCCCTCAGACTCACAGGACTCCATCCCTGGTTGTTCGGCTCCAAGGCAGAAACAGGAAAGGTGGAGTCAGAGCTGCTCAACTCATGGTGGCCGGAGGCAGGAGAGGACACCGCCGGAGAGGAAGCTGGTGCTGGGGCGGCCCCCAGATGCCAGCAGCAGTGTGTTCCTACCGTCCGTGGGGTGAACTCAGAGCCCGTCAGGATGACACTCCACCCTGCCCACCACAGTAGAGATGCAATTTGTTTTGAAATATTTTCTATCTAGGCCTAATTAATTCTACCAGCGTGGAACTTGTATGTATGGACAGCAATGATACAGACACTGAAAACATGAAACAAAAGTATGTAGCATGCAGCCATAATAGTCTGGGGTTTAAATCCTCACGTGAGCTAGTCTCAGGAAGCTGGCTTTCTTCCCAGTCAGGAGGCCGTGTTGGGGGCTGGAGTCCCAGAGATCTCGGCCCTCTTAGGCTCCGCCCTTGTGTGGTGCAGACGCCTGCCCTCAGTGTCAGTCACCGAGCAGGGGCCCTTCCCCCACACCGTGTTCTGTGGCTTCTCCCGTCAGAACACACCCTGCGTCCGCGCCCCGCCCCGTTCCCACGTGGAGAGGACAGCACACAGCAGCGTCCCGCACGCCGGCTTCCGGGCCCAGGGCGTCGTGAGGGTCTCCTGTGTGAGTGACTCGTAGCTCATGGAGGCCTTGAGAAAATAATTCCAGTGAAGCCTCTGGTTTGCTTGAAGCTCACTGACCCGGGATAATTGAGTGTAATTCAGTGGAATCAGCGAATTTACATCCTTCCAGTTAATACAGTGTATTCTTGACATGGAAGAAACCATGAATGAGGTTCTTAATTTGCTTTTCTGCTATGCTCTGACCTCTGAGAGAATTTCATGAAAGCACAGTAGAAATTAAAGAGTAAAAAAATCTACTTTATAAACCCATCTCACCCACCCACTGCTAAAGATAGAGAGCATGTCTGTTGATAACAATGCTTTAAGTGAAGAATAATGCAAAAAAGGGTGTGGAGCCTTTTTCTCCCAAGGCCGTGGTGCTCTGAAGCTCTTGAGGATTGTGTTGGCTTTGACAGTACTGTGGATGGAATTACCGCGCATTGTGACTGGAAATGCTCCATCTGGGAAGGAAGGGAGGGAGGGAGGGAGAAGGCGGGGAAGGAAGAGAGCCATGTCCGAGGCGATCTTCAGAAGTCATGTTCAAAGCGCTGCACTGTAGAGCGGGCACCCCAGTTGGCAAGGCCACGCACATAATAGAACTCCAGGGTCTACTTTCATCATGATTCTTGCAGGAAAGAGGAGTGAGCAACACCAGGAAGGTCTGTGGCTGCCAGCCGCCGCCTCGTCCAGCAGCTGTGTGCAGAGTGGCATTGGACTGGCTCAGCCGTGAAGTGAACTGTTAGACGCTCGACAGGGGAGAGTCACCGCCACTCGTGACTGTCAGGGAGCGTGTGACAGGCGGCCGTTGCTCACAGTCCCTGTAGGAAGTCGCCCCTGGTCCCCAGAAGATGAGCCATGACATCGTAAAGCCTCGTGTCTGGAAGCCCCCACTTCCTGGAGTGACACAGGCAAAGACCCCGCATAGATCGGTGGTGATATTCCAGACCCTCAGGCCAGCCACGAACCCTTTCTAAAGTGTTTTTCTGTTAAGATACAGATGGGAAAAGTTTGTCTTTTGTTCTTAATTGGTTAAAAAGTGAGAAGAGTCACGTCAGGAAAGAAAGTTGGGCCTGAACAGGAAGGCTGTCTGTGATGCTGGGCTGAAGCCAGGCCTGACGCCTTGAAGCGAGCATGGGCCCCTGAGCCTGTGTCACCCTGGGAGGAGGGTCCACGCCTCCCTTTAGGGGACCGGGGGCATCTTCCCTAGTGGAAAGGAAGTAGAGGGAGCTCTTGTGAGCTTACTCCTCTTGGGGCCCCCAAGGTTCTGGAAGGAGTAATGTTTTCTCTTTTGAGGTTCTAGATGTGATCTTGTTTAATAAAACATTTGTGCTAAAAGTTATCATCTTGAACCCTGCAATCCCGCATCAGCGTACTGAGCATGCCGGCCGGGGAGGACGGACAGCTGCGTGTGAGACACTGTGTCAGGCACTGGGGCGCCACCCAGCACGCCTCGAAGGCTCAGAGCTCCTGGCTTCTGTGTAAATGGCGGATGTGAGCAGCATCAGGGCACACTGAAGCCCCTGGGGGCTGCCAGGACCCCAGCACATGACTGCAGCAGTGCATGGGAACGAGCAATGGAGGAACAGACCGTTTAGCTGAGAAAGACTGGAGTGCAGCCGACAACAGCTGGGAGTCAGTGTGCGATCCGCGGCGCACGCGAGGAGGCTCAGAACAGGCCCAGCAGGGCGGAGCGACTCCCGGAGAGGATCCAGCCTTTCCTGAGCAGAGGGCTGAGTGTGCTCTCGCCATGGAGGTGCTGTTACGATCCGCGCAAGGGACGCAGAGAGTTCCAGAGGCTGCGGCAAGATACAAAAAGAGCTGACGCTCATAGAACTTGCAAGTGGAGAAGCAGCAATGGAGAAGGTTGCGAGACAGGCTCGGTAGCCATGTTAATGAAGAAGCAGCGGACCGTGAGCGTGAGGTGAAGGCTTATATTGCAGGGAGGCGCTAATGCTCTAAGGTCCGCGGCAGCCGTGCTGGAGACCCAGGGAAGCCAGTGCTAGGCAGGACCAATCCTGAAGCCACTGGCTTCCCTCTCTTCAGGGCCTCAGCTGTTGAGGGGTCAGCCATTCAGTCTGCTTTCTTGGGCTGGTCGCTAATTCAGATGTTCATCTCCCCAGAAACAGTCGCTGACACCCCAAATGGTGCTTGCTCTGTGCCTCAGCGAGATTAACACAGATTGAATTGTCTGAGTCCAGGATGCCAGAAATATAAATTGAATTTATAGGTAGCAGAAAATTATGTTCTGTTTCAACAGAAGACCACAATAAAATAAACTATCTGTGAGTACGTTTATTAAAGTGGCATGTGTATGTTACTGGATCAGTTTGTTGTGAGACTCGCTTCCTGATTTATCTTGATCTTATTACATGTCAATAAGCAGTAACACGTTTGGAATTTTACAACTGTATTTGCATAAAAGAATTCTCTTTTCCTGTGTGAGACTGGCCTCGGGTCATACGTTTATGCAGAGATAATTGTCGACATGGTACAGAGTCTTCGTTAAGCAGGAAAATAATCGCTTGCTATAATGGAGCTGGAAGTAGTTCCCTCCGGACTCGAGTGAGCGTTTCTGGCCCTGACACCTTCCTTTTCAGACCAGGTTGGACAGAAACATAGAACTGTACCTTCCCTTCGCTGCCCACTCACTGCACACATCCATCACAAAGCCACGGGAAAGGGCAGGAAGCAGTCAGTCCTGGTGGGCAGCGGGGGCTGACGCACCTGTCCAGGAAGCTGGGGAAGTGTTGATCATCCTCCTGCGGGCCTTCCCGAAGACTTCCTCACCTGCTTCCCCGGCAGTGGCAGGCGCTTGGTTGAACTGCTCAATGTATATCACAGCAAATGACTCAAAGATGTGTGGACAGTGGTGGGGTGACTTGGTGAGCACCGTAGGCACCTAGGGGTACGAGCACTGCTGCCCAAATGTTGAATGAAAAACAACGTTTTAGAGGAAACACAAAGTCACTGGTGGGAGGAAGAAGGGTGTGCTGCATCTGGCCAAAGCAGTGGTGCCGGCCTGCGGAAGCCCAGGATGGAGCTGTGTCTTGCCCGGGGTGCAGAGCCTTTGCTGCCAGCTCTGCCGACGGTGGCCAGGCCCTGCTCAGGCCAGTGCAACTGCTCTGAAAGTCAAAATTTGGTGTAGACAGGCCAGTGTGCATGTGTCCGGTCCAAGAGCTTTGTTGGAAGTCCTACCAGAAATGAGCCCAAGCCACTGGCAGATGGACGGCCGCCACACAGCCTCAGTGTTTCCGAGCTGGCGGCCTGGAGGTGGGACGCGATGGTTCGTCTGCGCCCCACCCAGCCATGCAGCATTGACTGGGTCACTTCTAAGGCTGCCCTTGGCCACATTTGGAAAATCAGGAGAACTCAGGAAACGACGGTATGACCCATGGTGAACATCTGAGCACCCTGGACCTGCTGGCCCACTCTCTGCACCACCCTCCAGCCTCAGCCTGCCAAAGCCGCACAGCATCGGGGCAACAACAGCCATGCGGAGGACAGATGGGCGGAAGGCTTCGGGACTGACCCGCCTTGGCACATCACACTCTGAGGTCTACACGTGGGTCATGGCTTGTAGCACGGAGTTCACTGTCAGCACCTCTGCGTGTTGTAACTGACATTTTCCTCTGGTTCCCTTGAATGGTTCTGCCTCAGCAGAAGCCATAAAGTTTCAGAATTTAACAAGAGTTGCCGTTAAATGATGAAAACTGCTCCTGATTGTTTTAGCTGTTGATGAGACCATGGGAGAATTGTGGGTAGTCCACTGGCTCCTGTTTACACTGTTTCAGTAGAGGAGGCCTCCGCTAAAGCAGAAAACACAGACTCCCAGAAATGGCGGCTGGTAGACACTCAGGTAGGCGTCTGAAGGCTCGGTACTTGCACATCACATAGTTTCTGTCATCTATTTTGGTTTCTGAAACTATGAGCAGCACAGGAAGCGCATGTTCAGAAGGGAGCGACTCCCTGCTATGAGGGTGAAGGGTCAGGTGGCACAAGTTGCCCTCCTTGTAGGTAGGCACGGCTCTGGGGATGGGCTCATTCAGCAGTTCCCAGTGGGTATACTGAGGAGAAGAACAGAAGTGACTAGGGCCTGGTTGGTGACAAGCGGGGTCAGCAGCTGCAAAGACGCAGCCTCAGGCATGGCCCTGGGGGTGAGCGGTGTGGCTGAGCACAGCCTGGCACTTGTTGGCTGTGCTTCCCCAGGGTCATGCTGACTGGCAGCACGTTCGGACACCCTGGTGGCAGGATGCAGTCAGTAGTGCTTTCGCCAGTCCCACAGATGACTCCAGTATAGCCTGAAGTTTGAGAATTTGATGAACAGCTCAAGGGACTGTCTTTGGAAATAGTTTTTTTTCCTTTCATTTTCTTTTAAAATCTGAAATATCTAAGAGTCCTCCAACCATTCTCTACTAGGACCGAAATGAAAATGAACTAGACGAAACAGTCTGGCCTCTCTGGCATTTGCTTTTGTGGGGTGTTACTGGGTTCCTCACTTCGCCAAGGCGGAGAAATAGACATTACGCAGGCGGGGTCCTGTTCCAGCGCAGACCACAGGCTGGTGTTCTCCAGAAGCCGGGGGGCTGGCCTCGGCCCCTGAGGACACCCGCAGAGGGGCCATCTCCCTCTGGCCTCCTTGACAATGACCAGGCAAAGCACGAATTGTTCCTTCTGCGAAATGACCTCGTAGCTCTGGCTCAAATCCCCAGACTCAGTTCTGAGAGGTAATTGTGTTCTTCAAAGCTTGTTAGGGGACAGGGCACTTCTTCGCCTCCATAGAATTGCAGCATTAATTCCATCACTTGATGAAGGCTGGTACCGAGTGACAGCCCCTGAGTGTGCTCCCCTTGCTGCCTCGTGGCCTTCTGCTGGTGGCCGTGCTACTCACAGACATGCACAAGGAAGAGGCCGATGCTGCTGCCCTTTCTACACCACGGGAGCAGAAGTTCCACCCATCGTTTCTTGCCGAAGCACAAGGGTGCGAGGGTTCTGCAGATGGGCGCCGAGTGTCTCCCCCGGAGGCCCAGAGCGCGCAGTGCAGGGCTCCTGTCTCTCCAGAAAACAGCCATCCGTTTGCTGTGGCCTGATCTGTGAACTGTCCCAAGCCCAACATGCCCCACAGAACGCGACAGAGAATCTCAGCTGAGCACCGAAACGCCTAGAACCCACATCACCTTCTGTGACTTGAGAGTGAATCGCGGACTGTTCAAGAGCTAACAGCGATTTAGCTTTAAATGGAAAGTAGCCACTTATTTAGAGTGGGGTTGAGAGGTTGCATGCTGGATGAGCCCCTTGTTTTAGGATAATGAAAGAGATCCATAGAATCACTGTAATTTTGCAGTTCAAATTTTTCCAAAGCTTTTATATAAATTGGCGTGTGTGTGTGTGTGTGTGTGAATGTGTGTATCTGCCATGTGTGTAGTGTCTCTCTTGTAGAAAAATTTCCCAGACAAGCCACACTGATAACATTAGGGACCAGTTACGTATTTCGGCTGGCTGTCTGCCTCCCCAGCTAGCAGGCTTCAAACTGAAAAGGTCCCCGCAGGCTCGGGCCTGAGTGGGCACTGCCTGCAGCCCTCGCTGCCTCCCTGACCCCTGGCACGGGAAGAGAGACAGAATGAAGAGAAGCCTGTGGCCCCGGGAAGGAGAGGGGCTGTCACAACATGCAGCCTGGGTGGCACAGCAGAGCAGGCCCTGCAGAGTCCTGGGTGCGGAGGTGAGGGCACCCGTCCAAGCGGACCCAGAGCCGTGGGAAGGAGACCAGCCCTCTCCCACACACGGTTCTTCCGCACAGAATTGGGCTTTGCTTTTTATTTGCTCACGGCTTGGGTTGTTCCTCAGAACCCTCCCTTCCCTGCCTGGGTAACAGGCTCTGCGGTTGCGCTGTTCCCAGCAGCGGCTGAGACTCAGACACACTGCGGCATCATCCCAGTCTGCCTTTTGCATTTGAAGCTTTTAATTTGTGATGGTCCACAAGTGACCTTTTGTCCTTATTAAAGGCAGTTGTAGGAGCTACCCCAGAGTTGAGGAATAACCTCCAGGAAGCGCCCTCAGTCCCACGGGCTCTGCCGAGCTCCCGTGTTGCGGGAGCCTAATTGACTTGGCCATAAGGGACGCAGAGGAGCGTGAGGCCTTCCTCTTTCTCTGGCCCTGCGGCTCCCAGAGCCCCGCACGGTCTGTTAGATGAACTTGGGACCCTCCCAGCAGCGATGCCTACCCCTCGCCCAGCACAGGCTGGGAGTTTTCATTACCAACTAGGAAAACCGTCTGCACAGTCACTTATTCCTCCTGTGTCAAGCGCCAGCTCATGCCCTTTGTCCCAAGCATTGGGCATGGAGGAGAGCTCAGTGAAATTTTAATTTCCTTATAAAACTTTAAATGTAATGCTGTGCAGGAAGAAGTCACAGCCCTGATCTCTGCTGCTCAAATGGAAGCCACCTGAGCCACCAAGCTGCTGTCTGCAGCGCGAATGTTTAGCAGGCAGTATCTGCATTTGACCTTCCATGTCTTCCCTGTGTCACTGGTCACAAGTTTGTTAGGAAATGGATCCAATGAAAACATCCTGCTCAGGCCGGAGGGTTGGCTCAGTGGTTCCGGCACCTGCCTCGCAAGCGCAAGGTCCTGAGTTCAATCCCCAATAACCACATACAATGCTGAGCGATGAGACGCCCACCAGCCATCAATGTCTCATACCACAGTGCCGGGCATGGTGGCTCACACTTGTAATCCCAGCACTGGGGAGGCAGAGGCAGGAGGATTGCTGAGTTCGAGGTTTGCCTGGGCTACATAGTGAGCTCAGAGCCAGCCTGAACTACAAAGCGAGACCCTGTCTCAAAAAAAAAAAAAAAAGAAAGAAAGAAAGAAAACATCCTGCTCTGCTGGCCACAGCCGTGCATGCCGGTAACCCACACGCTTGGGAGACTGAGGCCAGGGAGCATGCGTGGAGCCCAGCCTGGACAACGAGCGGGAACCTGTGTCAAAATCTCCAAAGGGCTGAGGATGTAGCTCAGCTCTCGGCATCTCCCAGCCCTGCAGTTGGCACACAGCCACCCTGCTTCAAGCCGGGTGGAGCTCGGACTCAGAAGATACTCGGTTCCTGCAGCCACAGGGTTTTAGCGCTGCTGTGTCCTATGGGACCTGTCACTGAGGTACCAGTGGCCTTGCTGTTGATCTTCCTGGGGTCACCATGTACCCTCTTTTGGGTCTTCAGAAGATGGGCGAAGGCAACAGCCCTGCAGTAGGTTTTGCATCTTCTGCGGACCTTACGGTGGATGTTCTCAGAGAGGTCATCTGAGGATCAGAGACTCTGGAGTCTTATTCTAGGAAACTTCCCTCCGCTGGACAACAGGCATTCAGGTGCTTCCGGAGTTTGCTTTCTGCTACGCTGCTCTGCAACACCCTGGTCAGCTTTACCCAGAGGAAGATCTGGGTCTACCCATCTGCCTCCCTGCCAGGGTGACAGCTGTCACTCCGGCTCTGCGACCTTCAGCCGACCTCTGGCTCATGACTCCAAATCTCAGGGTAGGTGCCTAGGGACCTGCATTTCCCCAAGGACCAGGGACTCTCGGATGAAGCAAGTTCAGACATGAGTTCACAAAGGCTGCCTTCCTTTTCCTGTGCACCCGTGTGCTTCCAGAGTGCCCCTACCTGCCCTCTCCCTCTACCTCTCACACGAGGACTTCTTCAATTGCTTAGGAGGCCACTAAGAGGATCACAGGAGTCAGACTGAATCCTCTCCAGAAATCCGGGAAGCCTCACTTATTTGCTAAAGTCTTTGTTGATCCCAGAGTGCTCCAAACTGTTGGTGTCACTGGGTGCACTCTGAAGCGAGTCACAGGAAACAGCTGGTGTCTTTGTCAAACAACAGTAAAGTCCGGAGACTTGTGGTCAGAGGCCCAGCAAGCTGTTGGGTGGGAAGAGACCAGCAGGAGAAGTCTAACTGTTGCCCAGCCTCCTTTAGGGAAAAAAGTGGCACCGGAGCTGGGAGAGCAGCTCAGTGGGAGAGTGTGCGGCCCTGGGCCCGACCCTGACACCAGCGCGAACCAAGGAAGAGCCTGCGATTCAGCCCGTGTGGCAGGCGCCGCCCCTGGGGTCCAGGACTGCAAAGGCTGCAGACGGCGGTGGGATATGGCAGTGCAGGCCCCGCCCTGGAGCTGTGGCGTTCGGTCCACCACAGACCACCGAGGGCTTCACTCTGACGGCTGAAATTTTAACACTGAGTGGAAGCCGCGTATTAAATCATGTCAGACACCGTGCTTGTGTCTGCTGTAGATTCCTGTCTCATGGTTGAAGATCCTAGGAGAGAAATCCACCCCTTTTGTTCATTTGAATTCCCCTCAGTGGCTGCAAGGTGACTTCTTGTGTGTGACTGTTCTATTCTGAAGGTGGCAGCACATTTTTGCCTAACCTTTCAGGGCCATTTAAGACCTGAGAAATAGTCTGTGCAAATTACTATTCAAAGACATATGAAGTGTGTGCCCTTTGGCTGTTGCGTGGAGAGCGGGGAGTCACCGGGGTGGCACACAGGGCAGGGGCACCTCTGGTGATATCAGTGTCCCTCCCACGTCGGCACCTATGCCACCCTCAGCCCCGTCCTGACCCTAAAATCACAGATTAGGCTCAGGCAGCAGGAGGGCACAGCTCAGTTCTGTACAACACAATAACTCCCTGGGAAATCAACAGACAGCGCCTGCTGGGACTGATGAGGGGAAGTAGAGGCTGGAAAGAGGCTTAAAGTCTTAAAATAAAAGGTCCCCTTTTGTTATGTATTTTTAAGTACAAGGTCTTTCCTTATTGTTTTGGGGACTAGATAATTAAAGAATGAGAGAAAAATGTGTTTCTCCATCCCGGTGCTTGAGCACATTGGTTCCAACCTCAAATAACTATCAGTGTTACTTCTTTGTATTTTAGGGCTTAATAATGGGGTTGGCTGACAGAGGAGAAATAACGAAGTGTTTCCCACAGCTCTGGCTGTGAGCGCGGCCTCGCCTTCCTCCGCAGCGGGCAGGAGCGGCACTGCGGCCGGGCCTGGTCTCCGGAGCGCGAGTGCAGAGCTCCCTGCCGGCTTGTGCCCCTGAGCTCCGCGGTTCCGTGCGGATGTTGCTCAGGGGCGCTGGGGGCGCGAAGAGAAGTGGTGCTGCCCCTGCCCGGTGTGGCGTCTACGAGGAGTAAGTGGCCCACGCGTGTGCGTGCAGCAGCCGTGGACTGAGGCTGCCTGGCCCACACTGCAGACGTGTTTGCACTCCGTTCCTCTGTGGGGAGATGCTGGTCACTGTGGCGCCCAGAGATTTCCCAGATGGACGGAAACTTTGGGCGGTAAAGGGTGGAAATCCTAGCCGAATGGGTAAGGGAGAGCGCGGCGTTTCTGACAAGGGTGTGTCTGTGGAGGCGAACCTGTGGCACATGTCAGAGCGCGCGCCAAGCCAAGTCACCCGGCAGCCAAGCACCAGGTATTCAGGTGCAGTCGCAGTGCTGGCACTCTGTGGTAACCAGTGGCTCTGGGCTGCAGCTTGAACGCTTGGTCTAAAGCTTCACCTTCGCCGGCTCCGATCACCTCCCCATCTGAAGTTGTTGGTGACTTTGTCTTTCACAGGCTCGGCAGACAAATCGTAGGCTGTTCTGCGTGGGTTCCCCTTGTTTTCAGCGTCACCACTACTGCGTTCTAGGTGACATTTCTGTTTCCACAGCACAGGAACTCTCAGGCTTCAGAAACGCCCTCTTTCCCCCAGGGCTCTGGCTTCGCCGTAACTCGTCTCACGGCCCATCCAGACCCTCCCCGCCGTGACAGACTCCTACCGAGAGCAGGGCTGTGGCCGGAAACAGAAATATGTGGGCGCTGCCCTTCTGCCTGTGCTGCCGAGCAGGGAGCAGACTGGGAAGATGAGGCGAGGAGCGCCAGGCTTGGGGTCCCCGGAGTGGCCCGCAGGGTACGTCAGGTCGGGCCGCAGGTGAGGGACACAGGGAGCAGCGTCAGGCCTGGTCAGGTGTGAATTCGCAGTGTCAGAGGCGTTGAACTTTGAGGTTACAGGTGTCTAAAGCCAGAGGCCAGAGGAAGAGGCAGAGCTTTCTCTCCTGAGCAGCCAGATTCATGGTTAGCCTGGCTCACCTGGAAGCAGAGAGGAGAGGAGACGGGAGAGGCCTGTGTTGCCTGAGCTCTCAGTGAGTTCTAAGTTCCTTCCGAACAAGAGTTAGGCCCTGGCTGCTTATACTTTTACATGTGCGGTGAGCGTCATTGATTCTGTACATCACTGGGAAATAGTACATCTGCTTTGATTTCAAGCATAAGAGCTGTTTTAGAAAAGCTTCTTTTTGTTTCCGGAGACACTAGAGGATGTCCGCATCCGTGATGGAAGGGCAGGCGGTGGAATTTCTTCTGGAAGGAACGGCAGCTGCTTCCCCAGCACCTGCACGGCACCCTCAGCTCCTGGTTGCTGGGATCATCTCTGCTCTTCGCATGAGCCCTGCCGTTGTTTTGAACCCCTGGCCCTCCACTGATGGAATGAGATTTGCTGCATGTCACGTCACACACATAAACTGTAGTCTGCTTTGCCAGAGTATAGACTACTGCAGCGGAAGCATCCGAGGGCCAGAGCGTTTGTGTCACGGCCACTTGCCCAGCTCCTGCTTAGGAGACCCCTCAGATCTGTCGTCACAGATCTGCACACGGGGGTGAGGCGCAGAGTCTCACACATGCACACCAGACTCTGGGAAGGTTTCTGGAACGTTCAGTGAACACAGTGTAGGGTGTTACAGAGCACACGTGGTGGGCGGGGCTTGCTGCGGCTATTGGGATTGGTCTGTGGTTGTCAGGAGGGGCCTAGCAGACTCCGGCTATGGCGTGCCCTTTAGCTCAGTTCTCGCTTTGGTCTCAGTTTAGTCTGCCGAGGGTCAAGGGCTCTCTCAGGACCTAGGAGGCTGGTGTGCGTTGCAGTTGGCTCAGCCCGACCTGGATTTCGCCATCATGGGAAGATAGAGGGAGATGTACGGTTGCAAAAGACCATCGGCTGGCCCTGGCCTGCCCCTGGAGGTAGCAATCAGGAAGGGAAGGGTCCCAGGACCTCCCCAGGGACACATCTGTCTGGGTAAACATGGTTCTCGGTACGTTCTTCTGGAACTTCAAAATTCAGTCTGAACACGGTAGGAAACAAGAGGAGATTTCAGACCCATAATCTGTCCCTTTGAGTTCAGAAAAGGTGGTTCCCAGATATAGGGTGTGACATCCAAAGGTGACCAGAGCTAGCAGAAAGTGCCACTTTCACCCATTTGGGGGAAAAAAATACACTGGTGTTTCTGAAAGTTTTTTGATAGTTTCAGAAGTATCAAACTGTAGGAGTTACATCATTCCACTTACAGAGATTGTAGTCTTTAGCATTAAAAACTTTTACTTTCAGAGAGAGTGTGAATGTGTGTGCTAGGGAAAGAGTTCTTTTCCATCCATTAGTGGAAATGATGCCTAAGAGTGTCATCCAGAAATTCAGATTTAAAAAGAAGAAACAAGCTGTCAGCAGCAGTTCAGTTTTTCTTCTTCTGCAACATGGGCAAGGGAAGAAGAATATGGTCTTATTTGGGTTTAGAATATTTAATTAGATTTTTTGCGCCCTCTCCGTGCTAGGGATGGACTGCAGGGCCACCAGGCTTTACTGCTAACCTCCATATTTAGATTTTGAGGAAATGAGTTAAGATTTTCCTTGAATTTTAGAAAGTAATATTAGAATAATTTTTTTAAAAAATTGCTTTCATCAGGAATTCAGGATATAAAGCCTTTAAAATAATAGGTATAACAACACAGCTCTCTCTCTCTCTCTCTCTCTCTCTCTCTATATATATATATATATATATGTATATGTATATATACATATATATATCACACATATATAGTTAGAAATCTTTTAAATCAATTTATTTTTCATATTTTCTCATTTCAAATATTTTTAAAAAGTGGTATTCTTCTGAGTTAGTGAATTTTAAAAAGAATGTCACTACTATTTAACTTTACTTTCCTGAAGAAAGCAAACACTTGTGTATCCACACACTGGAGGAAAAGTGTGCAAGTGTTACAACATAATTAGAACCGTTAGGGCATTTGCCTTTGTGGATCATTATGCTTCAGTTATTTGCTGCTAGATGAACTGCAACAGCATATATTAGCCTGCAGAATAATGTATGAAATAGATACAATACAGTATTTTGTACAGAAATGTACAAAGATATAGGAGAAATCATGTGCTGTTTGGAAATCTGTAGACAAGTCAGAAGTAAGACTACACATTTAAGTGTATGTATGCATGCATGTAAATGGGAACCTCTCCCACATGCACACAGATGCACTCACAGACACACCGTGTGCACTGAACCCAGTTTACACTCAGTGTTACCAGTCTGTGCTGGTGCATAAATAAATCAAAGAAAATCAAAGAAAGCAAAATAAAGGTAAATAAATAGGAAATGGAGAGAGATCTTTTGCAGGTGGAAAGGTGACCAAGATATGGAGGGAGGAGAAGATGTAAAAAGAATTAGGTTGTATCATGTATGTATACCAGTTATCCACAAAGAATATAGTAATTATGTACTGCAAGCATGTACTAATAAAAAAAATACCTATACTAATAATACCCTTTGAGAAAGTAACATTGAGATTTTAAAATTTCTTTGGAGACAATCTGAAAAAATTAAGTATTTTTCAATATGATCTTCTTTGGTCAAACAAAGCTCCCTCTTGGAATATTTTTCCCTAGATAAGGGTATATGCAAATATTTAGCCACTCGTTTATTTGCTGTATTTCTGTTTACAACAAGGAAACGTTAAAAACAGCCACTTGTCAAAAACATGTTAAGTGAAATAAATCAGACACGCAAGCTTAAAGATCACATGGTTTCTCTCAAGAGAAGCCTAAAATATAAAGAGCAAAATAAAAGACGTGAGGAAACAGGGAGAGAAGTATCTTACCACAGGGGGAGGACCAAGAGACGGAGGGAGGGGAAGGGACAGACAGGAAGCAATAAAGTGTGTGTTCCACGTAGTTTATCCTTTTAAAAAGCACTATACAGGCATCAGGTATGACAGCTTCGTCGCACTGTTCCTGTAACAGGATGCCAGACGTGATGAACTCACAGAGAGCTGAGCGTGTGCCGAGCACCCCAGGGAGCACCCCAGGCCTGAGACTACCCTCTCACTAGGTCCCCCCCCAAAGTTTCCAGCCTCCCCACAGTGAAAGGCGATGGGAACCAAGACTCTTTGAACATGAGGTTTGGGGAGCACTGATCCAAACCCTAACAATGTCTTATAACTTTAAAATGTAAAAAGTTCCCATCGCGGGCCGGAGGGTTAGCTCAGTGGTTCCGGCGCCTGCCTCGCAAGCGCAAGGTCCTGAGTTCAATCCCCGGAAACCACATACAATGCTGGGCATGGAGACTCACGCCCACCAGCAATCAACACCGCATACCACAGTGCCGGGCGTGGTGGCTCACGCCTGTCATCCCAGCACTCGGGAGGCAGGGACGGGAGGATTGCTGAGTTCGCGGCGGCTTGCCTGGGCACCATAGTGAGCTCAGGGCCAGCCTGAACTACAAAGCGAGACCCTGTCTCAAAAAGCAAAAAAAAAAAAAAAGTTCCCATCGCATGCTTTCCACGAGGCTTCGGGGTTGAGAAAACAGGTTCCCGGAGCAGAGCTTGTCGGCCCGCTCCAGGCGTGGAGGCTGAGGAGGCTGGTGGCCTCCACCGCACAGGGTCATGGCCGCTTGCCTCCGCTCAGACTTTCCTCGGGGTCAGCACGTCACCCAGGCTCGCACAGCCGGCCTCCCTGAGGCCGGAGGGGAGCCGTGCGTGGGGTGCCCGGCGGCCCGGCTCCGAGGAGCCCCCAGCAGAGAGGGCTCAGGCGGCCTGAGCCAGGCCCTCGGCCGCAGCGCACTGGCAAAGGCGGCCTGAGAAGATCCGCCCAGCCAGGCAGGGAGCTAGAGCTGTGCCCGGGGGGAAAGGCAGGGATCGCCCGGGCGGAAGCAGGGCCTTCACGGAGACGGGCCTTGCAAGGAGCGCTTGTCCTGAGGAAAGTACACCCCGGGGTGGGCTGTCCGGGAACGGGGCTGCGGCGCACAGCGGGCCCACGCGCGACCTCGGCAGCGTGGGCTGAGGGCCTCGTGGCGGGCGTGGTTTTCGACCAGTCCCGGGACAGCGGGAGCCCGGGTAGACAACAGTACCGAGTGGGGGGAAACTGTAGAAAGCTTTTAATGGCAGTTTTATATCTGCTGTGCTTTGTAGAGAAGGGGGAAGGAGCCCGAGGAGCCCCGTTTGAGCAGACTCGGGGCAGAGGCGCCCTTCACACCGCCCTGGCTGCCGGAGGGCGTCGGCCTCGTCCTCCCTCGGGAGGGGCGGAGTGAAGCACTTAGCAGAATGACGGCGTTACTCCGCAGAGCGTTTCGAGGAAAGGGAAAATAATCACTCCCCAGTAACAGAAGACTGACTCCCGAAACAGGAAACATGTTCAAGTGTAAACTGACGGAGTAATTAATTTTCCTTTCTCGTGTAAAATTGTTGTGACATGTTAAAAATAATTTATGTAATTATAGACAAGAAATTGGATTTTGTTTCAACCTTTGTATATGAGCGTGTGGTCTTAAGATTGAATATACACTGGATATTATCCTAGAAGCTGAGCGATGATTCTGAACAGCGTAGTTGACATTCGGTTTCATTAAAGATTAATAGTAGCACACCCATATGCGCTTTACCGTATCGCAAAAAGCAAGATTTAGTGGCCTGGCTGTGGATTATGTATTAGGTGGCAAGACTTCTCGCCCTGCCTGCCACTCACTCACTGACATCTGTGCGTACGCGTGCCCACATTCATTCTGCCAGCCATAATAGCCGTGGTAATAACATCCCACTCGGTGCACCCTGGTAAATGCTGAAGATGAATAAGGTGCTATCATGACAGGCTTCGGGCCTCTTGGAAAAGTACTGAATAAAATAAGTAACAGAGAAGCATTCCGGGGAGCCAGCGCCCCCTCTCTCCAGGCTTCTTGAGAGAGTCTGCGTGATGCTCCTTCCAGCAAGACTGCTCCGCAGGGGCCCACAGAGGAGGAGCCTCCGCAGATCACGCGTTACTTACTTGGTTTTGGACAAGTTACTTAATTTGACAGAGTCTGCCGCATCATCTGTAAGAATGAGTAACACACATCATTTAGACTGGTGAGGATTAAATGGCAGGAAATGAGTTCACTAACAGTCAAACTGATTGCTCTCTGCACATGCGGCTGCATGGTGGGGGTAACAGCACAGTTCCCGGTCTGACCGGTGGCATGCTGGGCTGACCAAAGCTTAGCTGGACTTGGTTCCTGTCGGTCGTTTCCAAACCCTGCTCCAGAGGAGAAGAAAACACCTTTCCTCCCCCTCCTGTGCTGACTGCCACGCCACGAAGTGAGGCTGATTTTATGTCTCCTCTGACATGGGACCGAGGTTCGTCCGGGCTTGAGCCGGCTGCGGAAAGCAGGAATCAGCGGCTGAGCGTGGGTTTAAGCTGTGCTGGACGGGGCTGAGGCCTGCAGCACGGCACCACCCACTCAGAGTAACTGCCCGCTCAGAGCCCCGGGTAAACCTGGCTGTGATTTTAGGGGGACTGGCCGCAGTCACTCTCCCCAGGAAGCCAGGGCCACAAACCGACGCCTCCAGAGTCTTAGCAGCAGAAGGGTTGGTGGCAGATGACAGCGTGCGAGTTACTCATGATTAACTGTGGCCATGCACCTCGTTAGCCGCTTCTAGTTGTACCTGTGGCAAAATGTGCGTGAAGTCGCTACCGGGACCCTCACCACTTTGAACAAGACTGTGCCCTCTGCCTCTCCTTTTTCCCTACATATATATGGCAGAGTTTGAAATCCACCCATTCCCTATAACCAGTCATTTAATGTGAATCACATTAACAGAATTCTCAGAATTTGTGGCTTTACGATCATTACGGAGAGAGGCAGGACACTGTGTCTGAGAGTAATCTATATGGACAGGCAGAATTGTCCCTGATTCTGTGAGTATTCAAATGTTAAAGGGGTGAAAATACTAAGACTTTTGCAATGCTCCATGTTTGATTTGTTTTTTTCTTAAGATTTTTAACAAGTTGAAAATACTTTTCAAAAATTTATATCATCATAAGAATGTTATAAAGAATGTTTTCAGTGTGCTTTGGGAGTACTTTCGTTTAATCAGCTGAGTCACATTTTGGTCTTGTAGTATTTATTTGATACGTTTAAAGCCCAGTTGTGGAATATTTATACTGGCTCGCATGCTATTCCTTCGGGACCTTTCTTCCACTTTTCTTTGCTGCTCTGGTTACTGGGTCGTGCTGGAAGGAAACAGTGCCCGTCACCCAGTGTTGTGTGCAGAGCTGAACAGGACTGAGCCTGTCCTCAGAGCGAGCCTCGGGCTGCTCCTGCACAGGGCTGTGGTGTTGGGTCTGGGGAGTGTCTAGCCCACTGCAGGACGGGCTTGGCTGTCCCCAGAGGGACTCCAGGCTACAGGCGGGGTCCTGGCTGGGAATTTCTGTCGGCACAGCTTTGGGCGCAGACGTGAGTCGGGGGTCGTCAGCGCAGTGATGCCAGGAGCCCTCGTGCCATGCCCACTGTGGAATAGTCATGTGGCCGCTCGCGCTGCTGGCCCGGCCGTGTCGCAGCCCCGCAGCTGCTGTGCTGTGCTGCTTCAGTTTCTCTGCGATGGGAGGTTGACCGCACAGACGTGCGGAAGGTGCCAGCCCAGGCCGCACACGGTGCCATCAGGCCTGCTGCTGTGGCCTGGGTGTCTGCCTGCTGGCTCCCAGCTTCCTCCCCGAGGGCCCAGGGGTGACGGGGCCGTGCACACCTCCCAGGCCAGCCCAGGGGCACAGACGCTGTCAGCGAGACCATCCGAGACTCACTCCGTGGGCGAGAGGACGGGGCCCAGAGAAAGACTGAGAAGCTGCAGAAGCCCCCGCCTGAGTCAGTTTTGTCTGTGATGACAAAACACCTGCTTGTGGA
Source organism: Thryonomys swinderianus (assembly GCA_004025085.1). NCBI lineage: Eukaryota > Metazoa > Chordata > Mammalia > Rodentia > Thryonomyidae > Thryonomys > Thryonomys swinderianus. The sequence continues at coordinate 67,909 of PVIC010001229.1, forward strand.
GGGCGGTGAGGAATGGAGACGGGTTTGATGCCGGCGGTGGGAAAGTCCCAGCAGCACAGCCCTGCCCTCGGGCCGCCCACCGCGTGGCGGGCAAGTAGACGCTGAACCGGCTGCGGGCACAGGCACGTACGTGTCAGAGCGGGCAGTGCGTGGCCCCGTCCCGGAGAGTGCTTCAGCCCTCAGTCACCGGCCGGCCCTGCCAGCGCTGCTGCTTGCTGTGCCGCCCGCAGGAAGTCGCCCCAGCTGTCATGGGCTCCCCGGAGCGGGCACAGACACCTGGGAAGTGTGCTCAGTCCTCTGGTGTCCACCCCATCTCGCCTGGGTCCGGAGGGACCTCCGGGGTCATCTCAGCCAGGTCCCCTGGACAGAGAGCCACCAGGTGTCCACCTGCCGTTTCGGAGGCCACGTGTGAAGCCGGCGGCACCAGGCTCTGTGTCCGGAGTCTGTGTCCCTGTCACCCCTGGCCGTGCACCGCCCTTCACACCAGACCGGGCATCGCCCTCCTCTACCTAACAAGGCCCCTTGCTCTCTTAGAGACTTGTCTCTAAGCTCACAGGGTGCTGCGCAGGGCTGGGAGGTGGAGCGTTTAAAAATGACGGGCTAAGATTTGGAGTCAACACTGGGCAGGCTCCTGAGGGCACAGCTGGAAGAGGTCCTGGCACTGCATCCTGGGAAGATCAGGTGTCACTGGTGTGATGTCACCTCGTCCTCTGCCACTGCCCAGGGGTTCATGGAGTTCTTGGCACAAGGCTGAGAAGTTAGAATTTAGGAGAAGCTGCTAGTACAGGGACGTGGGGTCCATGGGGCACAAGTCATAGGAAACGAGGCAAAGGGTTGTCAGTACCAGTGAGATTGTTGACGAGGTGATCCAGGTACCCCGGCTCGCAGAAAAGGATAGCCAGAAAGGAGACTGCAGCCCAGAGGAAGCAGGTGCACTGGAGAGACTAAGGATGTGATTGGCTGAGTTTGAAAGGGACATAATTAGTTCTGGGCCATAATGAAGTAATTGTCTTCTCAGGAGCCTCCATTACCACACTGTATACAAATGTCAGAGGTTTGACTGGCTCCTGACTGGCTTCAAAACATGCCATACCTGTCCTATTATCTGGGTGTGCTGACATAATAACAGGTGCGGTTTCCAGTAATGCTACTATATATATATGAATCTGTGTACCTAACTCCGCATAAACAAGAACCTACTAAACTTGCTCTTTAAAATTCACTGTTGTACGTTGTTCAGCTTCAAGGCAAAAGCCCACCTCTGCTTTTCATGAAAAGCATTACTTTATTTAAAGAGACAGTTAATGACACATTTTTATCTTCCTTTGTCTTAATTCATAGCAGGCTTTGTATGAATTTTTAACCTTTCATAAACTTCCAAATCTGGTTGATGCCTTCGACAGTGATGAAAATTTCACCAACTTTTTAATTAAATGAGCATATAAAATAATCTAAAAATTCACTGTTATGAATTGTTACTCAGATGAATGTGTTACACAGCGAAAGGCTCATTGTCATCAACCCAGCTTGTCTTCACGAGGTGTGATAAAAAGACAGATGCTGTGAGTGGCGCCAGGGCCGCCCGCGGGAGGCCGGCCTGTGGGCCACAGTGCTGCGTCCTCATCCACCTGACCCCAGTTCCTGTGCACTGTGGTTTCTGGTGCTTCCCCGAAGTCAGAAGGACAGTGAAAGGGAGATATTTTGAATCGATTCAGGACACGGAGGCAGCCACCGAAGCAAAGCTGAAGACACTCATGAAAGAGGACTTGCAGAACTGCTTCAGAAAATGGCAAGAAGGACGGGACAGGTGTGTTCCGAGTGAGGGGAGGGTTTTGATGGAAATTAATGGCATGTGTCTTTACAATAATAAGTTTTTAAAATCTAGACATTCACTGTGTTTTTTCAGTCAAACTCCTCATTGTAGTTCACAGTCTTAAATTGTCAGTGTTCTACCAAATTTTTCTCTTATCAGACTGCACCAAAGCAGAAATCTCACTTTGTGTCTGACTTTGTACAGTGGAGCCCTTGTGGTCCCTTCTAGCATTGTTAATCAACAATAGTAAACAACACACTGCTGTACTCATCAAACTTCTTTTGCGGAATATGATTCCAAACATGTGCATGCTTTAAAGACGCAGCTTGGGATCTCCAGAGCGATCCCGTGTCCGTGGCAGCTGTCCAGCCAGCCCCCTGGCCTGGTCTGCTTCTCTCCCCACCGGCCGTAGTGCCTGTGTGTGAACATGTGTGAAGACCTGACTCAAGTACCCTTAAAACTTGAAGACAAGGGGCCAGAGATTTAGCTCAGTGGTTCTGGTGCCTGCCTCGCAAGTGCAAGGTCCTGGGTTCGATCCCAGGTAACCACATACAATGCTGGGTGTGGTGGGTCATACCTGTCATCCCAGCACTCGGGAGGCAGGGACAGGAGCATTGCTGAGTTCGAGGCTTGCCTGGGCTACATAATGACTAGCTCAGGGCCAGCGAGACCCTGTCTCAAAAAAAGAAAAAAAAAACCTTGAAGACAAGAAAAGCCGACTGGCTCTGTTCTGGAAGCATTGCACCCCGCTGCTGCTCCTGCCTCTCTCAGAGGTGCTGAGACCTTGCGGGAGCGACCTGCCTCGCTCCTGAAAAGCCCCTGACCTGGCGCCGTGGCGGCCCCTCTTGGGTTCCGTCACTTTCCTGTCTGAAGTGTTCCCTGTGAGAGCTGCAGAGGTTCCAGGAAAGTACCTTCACTGATGACGGAAAAAATATCTTTGATGCATCCATTTGTCCTGTCTGGGTTTCATATGTATACAGTTGTCTCAATAACAAAACTAAGCACTGAATTAATTAATCGGTGGCCTCAGATGCAGGAGCACCTTCCTTCACTACAAAAGGCGCTGGAGTAACCTGCTTGGTATGAGGGAGGATCTGAGGCTGTGGGCCTTGAGCAGGAAGCAGACAGGGCGCTGACCCGTCCCGAGTAGCAGTGGGCTTGGTGAGAGGAGACAAGACTGAACCTCAGGGCACACAGTCGCTGAAGGGCTCCTCTCCAGCATCTGGCTTTTCTATGGAGTCCTCGAGGCCACGCCCTAAGAGCCCCACAGTCTGCCCGTGATTATGGTGGCGGTGAGAGGGAGATTCCAGGCAGAGGCGGAGCAGCAGGGTGCATTCTAGGACTGCCCGAGTGCCCTGTGCCTTTGAGGAGTCACAGCATTTGTTAACATAGAGAATCAGGCAAGGGCTCATAGCCAGGGAAGAGAACATATGTTTCTGTATATTCAGAAATCCAGTATCTTAAAGACAGAATAACCCAACACTCAAAGTTAAAGGAGGAGAGGTTTATTTGGGCTTGTAGTTTGCAGAGGTTTTAGTCCATAGGTGGCTGACTCCAAGGTCGGGTGGAATGGCAGAGAGGCATCGCAGAGGAGAAACAGTTCATAGGCAGAAGGCAGCAAGTAGCAAGTGACAAGCAATGACAACAGCATCCTACTTTCTGTCCGTTACATTCTCTCCAGGCTCCCTACTTTCAGGGCAGCACTCTCCCCGGGGGTGGGCAACATTAATCCTAACATCTCACCGAGAACCAGCGGCAGAATCACATCCTTGATCTCAGAATCATACATTCTAGATCCAGCCACCTCCGAAAAGCTCTACCTTTGACCACACTGGACTTCAGTAGGACATCGAGGCATAAGCCGTAACGTCCAGAGAGAACTTGCCTGATAATGGTACAGGATGGGCTTGGAACAAAGCACAGGCTCTGAGATGGTGTCTCTGCCTGTGAGAGTCCCTGCAGCTCACCTCTGGTTCAAGTTGGTAGGAATTGTCTGCCCCCCTGGATGGCTCAGTCTGAGAATGCCCTGACTGTGGAGGCCATTAGAGAAATTCAAAGAGCTGATACCCCACACCAGCTTCTTTTCCCTTTGGCTTAGACAAGGCCATGAATCCTTTGGCATGGTCTATATAGAGCATAGAGCAATCGGGTGTTGCTTTTGCATGTAAATTATAAAATAACAGCAAGCAACATGACTCTACAGTCACCCTAGGTAGCCATAGGCTACTGATTTCAAGTCCCATCACAGATACTAAAGTCCACAGATGTGAAAGTCTCTTACATAGACTGGCATGTACTACTTGACATATACAGTACTGTGTACATCTTTCTCTCTACAAAACATCTCTGAGTCATTCATAACAACATGGTGCTGGATCCTAGGTTTCTGCGTGTAACACACAGTCAGCCTCTCCACATCTGAGAGTTCCTCAGGTTCAACTGCTGTGAACTGTAAATATTTGGGGACAAACTGTGTTTGTCTCGAACAGGTACACTTTTTTGCTATTATTCCCTGAACAACAAGTATAACCAGCTTTTACACAACATTTGTGTTAGACCTTGTCTCAAAAAAAAGAAGATCCAAGTCCATTAGTTTTACAGTCTGTCTTATTTAATAGCCACTATGAAGCATTAATCTCTGAGGCTGTTGGTAAATCCATTAACTCTTTCCTCTGTCAAAAAATCTTTCTAAAATATAAACATCAGAAACCCAAATAATTGGTGTTTATTGGTGCCCAGATGCACATTCATTGGTATTGGCTCATGTCCTTCTGTTATAAGTACAGGTATATAGGGCATTTGCCAATATTTGGTGGCACTGATTTCTTCACCAAAAAGCAAAATGTACTTAAAGTAGAGCTTATAAAAACAGTGTTCAAGTTCAGTCTAGGCTAGTCTGTTTAGGGACTAGTCTTTCAGCCTTTGGGCCATATATAATTCAGTTGTTTTATTGTCTTAATGTAAAGCATTCAGATGGACAGTTCTTTTGTGTTCCAAGTTACATTCATTTTTCCTGAGAGAATTGTCCTGATAATTCCTTCTTAATCTAAGGAATGAGATATTTACCTGTGGAGGACGTGGAAGCGCTTGCAGCTCCGGCATCAGAGAGGTGTTAGGGGTCCACAGCTCTCTGAAGTCTGTTTTGTATGGAAATGTGAACACAGTGCGGTAATAGCCTATGCAAGTCATTTTGAGATTTCATTTAACTCGACTCTGCTTAAGTCAGAGTTTGTTGTCAAATCTGTATGTGAATAAATATACCTATTCATCCATCACACATTAAACAGCCTTCCCACACAGCAAATTTTAAAGGAGTCAAATAACACAGAGCAGGCAGAAGCATCACCTATAGAAATTTGATTTTAGGAGAACACAATTTCCAGGTGGTATAGAAACAAAACAGAGTGGGACCAAGTGAAAGTGACAGGTCTGTCACACCTACAGATTTCCCTTGGGTTCTTTGCACCCGCCCACCACCCTCCTCCGCACCCAGCCCTCCTTCCTCATCCCCCGTCCGACCCCTTCCGCTGCCCCTGTGCTGGGTGTCCTTCTGCATGTGGCTGCTCCCTCCTGCCGTCTGTCTGAGGCCTGCGCCTGCAGGGCCGGTCTGGTAGCCTGGGTTTTCTTCTTGAAGAGGATGGAGTGAACCTAGCATGATGCTTAGCCATTATTGGTACTCTGGGGAAATCCACTAGGCAAGTGTAGATGCTAAAGTACATTTTTTGAGTGTAGACAGAGCACCTTCGTCATGTTTAATACATGGCCTTGATCATCATGAAGATTGCCCTGCACATGGCACTCAATGCCCTGTGTCATTCCTCTGTTCCGCCTCTGCACGGTTCTCCTATCAGTGAGCTGTTTGTGAATTAAGGTAATACTCTTCAAGCATCTATCCTATCAGCAGCAGCATCTGAAGTTAGCGTGTAGCAGTCTAGGTAAAGATGCCAGTTGGACTGAAGCATTGGAACCAGCCATGGTGAAAAATGGATTCATGAGATCATTTAGGAAATCAAGCTCAGAACCTAAGGGCAGAGGGTCATGGGTGGTGTATCGGAAAGGACTTATGCATTTCTAGCCAACAGCCGGTTGAAGGCAGCACAGTTTGCCAAGAAGACGCGACTTGGCAGACACAGTGTGTGACTGTCCACAGAGTCTCTGAAGCATCCCTTTGCCACTGTGCTGTTGAACAATTTGACAACAGCACATCAAATGCCAGCAAAGTCCATACATCATAGTTTGTGCTCTCCTGTGTTTAGCTGCACCTAGAGCACAGTCTTCCCGCTGAGTACTGCAGGAAGTGACGTGCCTGTCCTTTACCCAGCTTGCTGTGGACTGTGGCATCTGGGTTGCCTTCCTGTCTTGCTGCTCTGCGTCTGTTTGGGTCCTGACAAGCGCTGATGATTCTCAGCTGTTTGTGACTAAGAGCAGATCATGTACACACCTCAGGAGGGTCATCACGATGGATGAGCAGGGGGTAACTAAGTCCCCCTTGTCCGAGTTTCTTCCTCACCTCTGAGACTCTGTGCCTGACACCAGAACGCTAAGAGGAGAGGTTTATTTTGGCTCAGAGTTTGTAGAGGTTTTAGTCCATAGCCAGCTGGCTCCAAGACAGGTGGCATGGCGGGGTGGCATGACAGGAGGATAGAGCTCATGGCACGGCAGCAGTGGGAACCAGACAGGGACCAAGGAGGAGGAGGGAGACAGACCCTTCCAGGCTATGCCCAGTGACTGGCTCCCCCCAGAAGGCTCCCTCTCCTGAATTTTACTTTGCTGTGTACTCAACTGCGACCTAATCCACTGATGGGTATCATTCCCTATGACCCAGTCACCTTCCCGAAGCTCCTCCTACGAGTGCCTGAGGCTTTGGGAGACAATTAGACATAAACCACAACATTTTCACATTTCACAGCTTCAGTTACATATAGACCACTGCAGGCCAAAATTACTCAATGAGAAATTCCAGAATGAGTCATTCAGAAGCTTTGACTTCCATACCATTTTGAGTCACCAGGTAACATGCGAGGCCTGTCGGGTTCCCTTTGCCCTGGGTGTCTGCTGTATGTGCCGCTTGGCAGCCGTCTCACCGCTCAGATCCTAGTACCCCAGGTGATGACCCCAGAGCACCAGAGAAGTGACACAGAGGAGGTGCTGGGCCGTGAAACTCGGAAGAGCAGGTCAACCCGGGGCCACGTAGCAACGCTGCAGGACACACGGGAGGGATGTGATGTGACCAGGGCTGCCTGACCCCAGCAGGGTCTCTGCATGTCCGTCTCCAGCACCACCATGAGCTCCGGAGAGGAGGCCTGTGTCCTACTCACCCCTGTACTTCCGTACTGCCCGCCTCAGTGCATGGCGGAGCCCGCTCAGTGTCTGCAAACGCGATGGCTTCCTCCTGTGTCTCTCCACCGCCGAGACTTCCCTGCTGGCCCGTGCGGTGCTTCGCTCTCTCCCGTGACAGCGAAGCCTTCCCAGAGCGACCTTTCTCATCCCTGAACCTCCCGACCCGACGGCCCCGGCCTTCCCTTGAGCAAGAGCTGAGAAGCCCCCACTGAGAGCTCTGCAGCCCTCCAGCCTGCGCCGTGACGGGACCTCGGGACCTCAAAGCAGGCGTAATGTACACTGTGCACACGCAGTGTGCACGCAGCACGCCACGTTCCATGCGGGCCCTGGTACAGTGGTCAGCCACGTGCTGAGTCCCAGGGTGTCCGTGGGAATCCCGTGTGTCCCCAGCAGCACTGTACCCGGGGTGCAGCCTACAGTGCTAGGGTGGCACAGAGCGGAAGGTGCCCGGGGACTGGATCCCGAATGCCCGTGTCTCCACAGGACTCCAGGGAGCATCTAAGAGCTCTCCCTCGCCGTGCTCCCGTGCAGGAGGATGTGCTCTAACAACAGAGAAGGGGCCCTCTAGTGCCTCTGCGAGCGACGCTTCTGCAGTAATGGGTTTGCACGCTGAGCCAGGGAGACTTTCCAGTTCATCTCTGCTTTGATGTAGTAAGGCTGAAATATTACTGAAAACATGACCTCGGTCTACTCTGTGTACGACACAGACAGGGTCCCAAAGTGGGGTGTCCTCTTTCAAAAGCTATGGAAAAGACCAGAAGTCCAACCTCACTGATAATGCAGGAGTGATGAGAGGAAACCTCAGTGCAGAGACTGTGATCTAGTGGGTTCCCAGCATGGAGCTTGATCAAGAGTGGTGAGAGATTCTCTGTTGTCAGAATAATGTAATAAATTCAGCATCTCGTGGAAGATGACTATCTGCTCTAACTTGTTTGTTTCTTTAAGATGAGGCCTGGCTGTGTCGTTCAGGCTGACTTTGAGCTCTGTGCTCAGAGTCCCCTCCTGCTTCAACCTTCCGGCAGCTGGGACTCCGAGGTGAACGTAACGGGCATTTTAAAAATGTCTGCTCTTACGGACCGCAGAGGTTACCTCGTGCTCCCCCTCTTTTTGTTTCTGAGTTGCAGTACTACATCCTTGCTGGCATTTTCTGTGTTGGAGTCTTTTCCTTGGCTGAAAGAGTCCATGCTTTGTGTGAAGTTTGACTCTCCTTGGAAAACCATCGGCCGTTCTTCTGCAGGCTGCGTGAGACGCTTAAACAATTACCCAGGGTTTGTTTTGTCTTCAGTTCTGTCATGAGTTGCAGGTCATGTAGGCTGTTCGGTAGTAAACATTTCAGTTAGTACGCGCTGATCACACTCCTAAATCCTCGCCCACTTGACGATCACTGAGGCAGCCTCCTGGAAATTAAGGCTGTAAATCTTCAGGTAGAACTTCAGTGTACCTGCAATCAATACTTTGCAGATAGTGCTAATAGTTTTTTCTATGAAATATGTTGCCTCGTGGGTAGAAAATCAATGCCCGGGAATGAAAAACAGGTGTCAAGTTTGACAGGGACAGCTTGCGTGTGACGTTTGGGGACCGGCGGGTCCTGTTAGCCCACAGCAGTAGTGCGGTCACTTGTATGCGTGGAATTAATGAAAATGCCAGAAACAAAGCTGCCTGGATGGGGAGCGGGTTCTGCCGAAGAGCTCAGGGCTCCGGGCGTCTCCCTCTGTCCTGAGTGCGAGCCTGGGAGGGAGGCGCCCGGTGGGGAGAGGAGGCCCGCGGGCGGCGCTTCGGCCTCCGGTAGGAGAAGGCGGGCCAGGGCGGCGGCCGGCCCTGCGCAGCGCAGCGGGGCTCGTCCGGCAGGTGCGCGGACCGGGGGAGTCGTGGGCCAGGCTGCGCCCGAGCCGGTGGGCCAGCACCCGCCCTGGGCCGGGGAGCTTGACGAGGCCCAGCCGGGGCCTGAAGCCAGGGTGCGGCGGAGCACGACGTCCAGGGCACCTGCAGAAGCTGAGCCCCGGCGCCCCAGTGGCGGTGGGCCCAGTCGGGGGCCTGCGACTGTCCTCCAGGTCACTGCCTGGGCTCCACACGCAGGGCAGCGCTGACCCTTACCGGCCATCCGTCTTCTGCAAAACGTAGGAGAGCCACTGAAAGGAGATCACAAGTCTCTGAGGTTCAGAGAAACGAAGCTGTGACGTCAGTGAGTCTGCAGCCCCACAGCCCGCCCGGACACGGCCCCCGGCCTTCCAGCGGTGGGAGCGCAGGTGAGGCGCGCGGCTCTGTGCCTCCGGCTCCCCTCGGGCCTGACGGGAGGAGCCTGGCAGGCGAGAAGCCCCCGCACCTCCCCGCCGAGGCCGCGTCCGAGCTGCCTGTGCACGCCCCCTGCTGCCCAGTTCTGTTACCACTGCAGAAGCATAACTCAGGATGTTTTCCTCACGAGGAATAAAATACATATGATATTTTGGACATATAACATCCTGGTAGGATATTATAGTAAATAAATATTATAAACACAATAGGATATTATAATATGATATAATTCATATAATATAATATAAGGGGGAAATTTTCATATAGTAAAAAAATCTGTTCTCTGAAGAGTAGTCTATTAATGAAAACTAATTTCAGCTAAAACTTCAATAAGAACTAAATATTTTAAAGTTTATTTGGAGGATTATAAGTGAAAATATTAAAAAAATAGACACAAAAGTGTTTGGGAGACAGTGATTTGCCTTACCACATACTTAAACATAGTATATGGTTATTTTCCAAAAAAAATAATTCCGTGATAAACATAAAAAATGTAGGCATATGAAATTTATAAAAGTAGCATTCCAAATCAGGATGGAGATTATCATTTGGAAAAACATTATTGGACACTTATTTAATTCCTTATAAAGTATAAAGATAAATTAAGGTTTAACTGAAAAAGCTGAAGCCTTGGAAGAATAAAAATGTAGCCTTGGAAGTATAAAAAATAATTTTAAAAAACAGATACTGAGGAATGAGATTCTCAACATGAACTCAAAAATCAAAATCACTAGGACTGGAGATTTAGCTCAAGTGGTACCGCACCAACCTGGGATGTACAAGGGCCCCAGTTCAACCTCCAGTACCGCAAAAAAGAAAAGAAAAATCAAAATCACTAAAGGAAAAAGTGCTAGATTTGACTGCATGTTATAGGGTTGATTAGTAAAAAGTCATTTAAAAAAAACTCAGAAAATGTTTGAAGTAAATACTGGAAGTTTAAAGAAAAAAGGAATTAGATCTTCAATATGTTATTCATCATGAAAGATCAGTAGGGAAGAAGGTATCCCCTACTAGAAAAAACGGTCAAAGAACTGCCTCAGGCAGATATGAAGACATATTAAAATGCTTAATGTGTTAAAAGTCAGTGCCACTTGTAAACTGACAACATATAGATTGAAGTGATAGATTTTGGACATACATCAAGTTAGCAAGGTTTTGATTTTTTTTTTTTTTAACTAAAGTACCCGGAGAGCCAGATGGCAACATGGCCGTGGGCGTCGTAGAAATTCCTGCCTGTTGTGTGACTTCAGTCACCGGGCACTGCCCTTTCCTAGCTGAAGGCCTGAAGTCCGAAATCAGGAGCTGCTAGCCGCTCCTCCCCTCGGAGGCTGCAGGCCGGGTCCATCCCTGGGGCTTCCAGCCCTACTGGCTGTCACCACAGCGGCTTGTGGCCACGTCCCTTGAAGCTCCGCCTCCTTTCTGTGGCCTCCTCCTCGACTTTGGCCCATGAATGAATTCCAGGGTGCTGTTCTGGCCCAAGAGAAAAACCTTCCTTCCTGGCGGCCTCGGGCCAGTTCAGGCTGAGGCAAAAGGCAAAGCCGCTGGCTAGAGTTTTTGTACAGATCTGTGCGTGGCGTGGGAGAATTGTACCAGTCTCCCTAAGCTCTTTCAGTCTAACCCGATTGGAGCCAGGCTGCAAATGGAAGATTTCTGTTTGCATTCCGTTTTTCTAGCTGTACAAAAACGTTCTTCCAAGGAGGAGAGTAGGGCTGAGGGATAAGATGTGGCAAATGGAAAACACTTACTCCTGTAATCTTTGCTAACCTGAGAGCCTCCCACGTGCTCTGCGGATGGGTTGCAGTGTAGACACACACCTGCCGTGCACAGATGGGGCATCTGCTTTCTGAGCTGTTGGTGACCGCGGCTGCGATCAGGTTCGCCCTGGAGATCCGGTGCTTCTCCCGGCACTGGCTGACTTCTGCTGACTTCCCCCACCGCTACCTCAGCTCTGCTAACGCGGAAGAGTTACTGAGACGCCACACATGTGCACACATGTAGTGTCAGTCTATGTAGGCCGGATACATGTTATCCATGTGTTAAGGTTTCTGTGTTTACAAATGACAACACACATATAGTTCATGACTATAGCAAGATAACTTTAAAATACATGAAAGTTCCCCTTTGCTGAATGTTTATCAAACCCTAAGGTTTGTGCTTGAGGAATTTTCAGTGCTTCTGACCTAGAATTATGAGCCTTTGTTATAAAATAATATCAAACTGAAGAGGGCGAGTCTCCCATCAGAAACGAATGACCTGGACAAACCTGGAGACTGTGTCTGTGACAGATGGGGCAGAAGAACACATCGAAGATAAGAGAGGAAGCCTCATTTTTAGGGCTGTCTTCTCAGACTAGATTAAGACTTTTTGAAGTTTGTGTACGTTTTCTTGTAGTTTTGTCTCTCTCATATTTAATACCTTCATTAGATGGAATTATCACATCGCCATCTCATCTACTTAACAGGAAATAAATTCCTTACATTACTGCTAATTTTCCAGGCTCTCAAAAATTAAGTGAGAACAAGTACAGTTCATGCTTCAGATAATGGCTTCTGTAGATATTTGAAAAGATCCCCTCTGCTTTTTAGACGTGCTTTTACTACCTAATTACTGAGGCAGCAAACTGTCATTTTTCTATTGCTGATTCAACATCTGAAGTGCGAGAAGCCTGTATTTAGTTAGCTGCAAGTATTGAAAAATACCCATTCCCGTTGGGATATGGTTTTTAAACCATAAAATTAAAAGTTTCTTAAATTTTTCCTTTTAAGAAAAGAGTCAAATGTATACGTGAATGCAAACAGTTTGAATTCTCTATATCCTGATATAGTTCCACAAGTGGGGGGGGTTCTAATTCTCCAATTACATTTTTTCTCAATCCAATTCCGACTTTCAAAACCTTTAAATGGGCTGGTGTGTGTGTCGAAGTTCCCGAGGCGAGCGAGCCCCACGGGCCTCATGTTTCAGAAGCTCCGGCCGGTGGCTCAGGGCCCTGTCCCTTCTGCCCCGGCCGGTAGGAGTCAGGGCCGGCGCTCGCGGTGAGGCAGGACTTGTCACTCCTGGCAAACGGAAGCACCGAGCGGGTGGAAGGAAGGACGTCTGGGCGCCAGGGTTCCCCCAGGGTCGCTGTCCTGGGGACCTACTCACCCCCCCAGCCCCACTTTCTGAAGCCCCCGAAGGTTCCTGAAGGTTCCAGGGCCTTGGAGGGACCCTGCAGAGCCCGGCGGTCGCGGCTGGGGGCGTGAAGTCAGTCTGGCGCTAGTGTGAAGTGGGGCGGTGCTGTCGCACGCTGAGGACCGGGAGGTCTGGGGCCGAGACAGAGCGCCCCACCCCCGTCCGGCCGCCGCAGAGGCGGGGGCTGCGCTGTCGTGTATTAGCGACTTCCCTCTGTGATACTCCTGTTTCTTTCCTCCTGCTGATGAGTCCTCATTGGACCTTGGACCCGGCTCTGTTTTCTAAATTCCTGTCACATACTAGCATTATCTAAGCAGAACTGATGTCATGGCTCCTCCACGGCTTGTCCTTTTCCTGTTACTGTCCTAACTCCTAACACATGCTGAGGTATTTATGGCTCATCACGTGACTGGGGGCTTCTTCCCTTGTTCCACTTGTGAGTCTCTTAGGAGAGAGAGCTAAGGGTTCCTCTGCCTCCCCCTGGACCCTGGTCCTCTGCCCTGCCTTGCTCTGTGCCCTGGCATCTTCAGATTCCTCTCTGGAATGGAATTTCGGAAAGAAGTCACATGAATTAGGCTTCCTTTGGCTTCGGCAGGAGGCAAACAGCAGAAGCATAGGAGGAAAAAAGAAGCCCGTGTGGTTTTAAAAATAGACACTAGGTTTCTGGGTGTTTGTGCCGTCAGCCAGCCTCTTGAGTTTCAGCAGGCGGACGTACCCTGAACTGTGGGGCGGGCAGTGCTAATTGCGTTTCCGGTAGCTGTTGAGTCAGCCTCTTGGTTTCTGTTTTGCAAATCCCTCCCCTCCTTTAATTCTGGGAAAGTCGAAAATGACAGGAGTCACACGCAAGGCCGCACGCAGAATGCCTGGCAGGGCGAGTTCAAGGGGCACGCTGGGGAGAGCAGCGGGCCGCTGACATCTTGAGCAGGCCTCGGTGTGAGCAAATAAATGGAAGTGTTTCTAGCTTATTTTTTGCCAGAATTATGTTAAAGAAAACCTTGTTCGTTTTAGAACTTTGTGCAACTCAGAAGTAATTATCAGATTCACAGTTCCTTAAGTAGCAGACTCTTAATACCTAGACTATTAGAATCCACTAGATTTATTATCTAAGAGCCAGCCTCTGAAGTTACTAAAGTACGCTTGTCAGTGTGTCTATTATTATATTATATATTAAGTCTTGTGTATTATTTTGTCTGTGTATAAGCCATGCATGGGAAAATGAAGCCTCCTCAGAAGTTCCGGGAACGTTTACCAATTACTATATTTCTCTTCTCAGTTATACGATGTGTGCTCAGTTCTGCTTTCCTGCTGAAATTAAAGGGGGTTTTGAGCTGGGGTGTAGGTCACTGGTAAAGAGTATATTTAAAATGCCACTGGCCCCGGGTTCCATCCCACACAGAATTAGTTAATTTAAAGAAGTTTCATGTTAGTCTGTATCTATACCAAGTTTTTAATGTGATTTAGAATCACTCATTTTACACTTTATATCTTTGCTTAAGAATATAAAATGTACCTGCTTAGAAGGCTACTTGACACATTAGTATCCCCAAAAATGATATTTTCATGAGTATTATTTAAAATGAGGTCTTTGATAAGTAGTTAGGTCCATATTTTAAATTTTATTTATTTTTTGAATTGACCAGTAAAAGCAATATACATCTAATAAGTATTTGACATGGTCTTTTGAAAGACATTTGCCTTGTGAGCTAAGTGCTGAAGTCCGCTCTTCTGCTCTGAGTTACTTTTGAGTACACACGGCATTGGTCCTACGCACAGTCAGTCTGTTGTACTGTGGATCTCTTGACCTTACCCCCATGTCTCACTGGAATAGCCTAAACACCTGTTAGAGGAGCCAGGTAATGTAGGTAAGGCTACAGAAGTCCTGTGTCTTGGAGAACATGAAAAAGACCTTCCAACAGCATAAATATCTAGGCCCTGGTCAAAAATAGTACCCTGAAGACTCCAGCTAAAGTACTTGGGGCCAAGCATAGTATCATACCCATGGTCCCAACTACTCTGGAAGCCGAGGCAGGAGGATTGCTTGAATCATGTGTTTGAGATCGATCTGGGCAATTTTCCAAGACCCCATCTCAAGACAAGCAAGCAAACACATTTGGGCCTAAAGTGTGGCTCAGGGGTAGAGGGTTTTCCTAACATCAGACCCTCAGCTCCATTTCTGCGATCTCAAAAATAAACCAAACAAAATCTACAATTTAAAAAGCCCTTTCAGATCCACGGTGAGCCGGACATAGTGCGGACGGCAGAAGGAGTGCGCCTGCTTTCCACCCTCAGCCGTGCTGGAGCAGGGTTACTCACGAGCTGGAAGGAGGGAAGGGCCGTGCATCCCCCACTGGCGGGGCTCGAAGCACACAGGCAGCCGGGCCCCTCCCAGTCCTCTCCAGGGCCCGCCAGGCTGGACTCTGCATGCCCCTGTCCCCACTTGGGACAGCCCTTCAGGAGGGACGCCGCTGTGTCTTCGCCCCTCGACCTCACTTCCTCTCGGGGTGACCCGTCCTGACCTGTAGGTCTCAGAGCAACTCGGCTGCATGTGGTTTAGCTTTGGGACCTGGGGACCGTGCATTCTATGGGTAGTACTGACTGCATATTCCACGGTGTGTTATGTTTGGGGCCCTCGGGGGGGAGCCCAAGGCCTCACGCGTCCTCGAAAGCCTCCTGCCGCTGCTCCGCAGCCCGGGCTCGTACTACCTATTTCCTATGTGGCAGACAAGCTGAACCTTGCTGCCTTGATCTGTGGCCAAGCGATTCTCCCACGAGAATTATTTCCATGCCTGGAGTGATCCTCAGACCCGGTCTGCTCACTGTGCTTTGGAATTCTGGGGCCAGGCTGCACTGGGCTGGCAATTTCTACAGTTATTAAGGTTGTGTGGCCAGAAAACAAAGCTCCTCGTGGCCAGGAGATGACGATGTAGTTCACGGTCATTGACTTTAAAGGGACAGAGTCTCAAAATGCGTGTGGGAAGCTGGAGAAAGAAGCCTGGCTCACAGCCTGGATGTGAGCTTCACCTCAGTTGTCTTCTAGTCTCAGGTGTTCAGGGCTCACATCTGTACTCGTCTTGCCAGATGCTGAAAACAGTTAACACAGAGTTGCTCGGCAAGAGCGACCTCTGTCCCGTCTGGGCCCGCACGCGCCGCGTGGTGCAGTCCCTGCGTGGAGTCCGCACGCCCATGATGGAGGTTTCTCTGCATTCTTCGGCATGGCCCGACTGCACTTCTCAGGATCTAGGCATTTGAAGAAAGGCTAACTGTGATGTGGCCGTGTGGTGTTCACTGGCGGCATTTCTGTAGCCCAGATGGGTTCGGCCGTGCGGGCTCCTGGGGTTCAGGGAGGTCCTGTGTCTCGTTCCGGACGTAGCTAACCTCGCTGGGATAATGGCTTGAAGTCACGCAGTTCGTCAGCAGCAGTGGGCTGTGCAGACAGCCAGCAGCGCCTCGTCCATCTCCTTCTGTCTGATGTATCAAACGACAGATCACATTTATTTTCGTACAGCATTATAAACAACATCTGCGCCGGGCTTTCCTGCCAAGGATGGAGCCACTCAGACCCGCGAAGATTTGCACCAGGGTTTACCGTTTCACCCGGTGATCTTCACGGTCGTCTCCAAAGCTTGCGCTGCGGGCATGAAGTGAGGCCCAGGTGTGGCCGGTGGAGAGGGTCCACGCGGCCGTGACAGCTGCTTTCCTCCTCAGGCTCCATGCAGAGGAAGCACCCGCTGGCTGCGTGGTGGGCGTGGAATTCATTAGATGCACCACAGAGTCAGCGCCAGGCGCTGGTCCGCACTGAAAGGTGTCTGCGGAAAGCCGGCATCCTCGTCATTTCAGGACCCTGCGGCTGTGCTTCCCTCCTAAAACGGGGCCCGGTGCCTGCCCTGTGCCCGTGCACTGTGTGACAGGGAGCTCGGCGGCAGGGCCCCGCCGCAGGGCTCTCCGGGGGTGGGTGGGGTACTGTCAGCTCCAGCCCCTCTCTGTTGACGGGATGGGGCCGCGTCCCCCTGCTGCAGCCGGGCTGCGCTACCACTGCCATGGGGCGAAGGGAAAAGTATATGTCTGCGTTCTTTTATCTTTCACTTAGACCAAGACACACGTTTCCCTCATGCACAGGCAAGAAAATCACAAAGACCTGTGCTTGTCTCTCCTTAGAACTCTCTAGAATTAGCTTGTCATGAGATGTGAGACTAATGTGCAGTTGTAAAGTCTGCTGCCAGCTTTTTCCTCACTGCTGCCTGATGGCTAAGTAGATTTGGAAATGAAAGGGGTTATTATAAAGTGATTACCGAATAGCTAGGGCTGTCATTTTAAACAAGCAGCTCCAGTCTCGTGGTGAGGCATTCGGTTCCCAGTCGTGTTTTGTATCATTCATATTTAAGACATGATTTTGATTGTGGAGCAGTAATCAAGCACTGGGGTAATTTAAGAAAAAAATATACCGGCTGATATTTTCTTTCATTCCTTATTAAAATACATTAGAATTTAAATGAGGCATTCTCTAACGTGTGTAACTATCAAGTACACACCAAACGTAAAAAACTGAAAACTAGTTAGCTTTAGTGCAGAATTAAAACTCCCTATACTTGGCTAAAAACTTATTTATCTTCATTTAAAATTCAAGTGAAATCTGTTATAACATACTGAAAGTGGCATATATCAAAGAATGAACAGCTTAAAAATTATAACTCTTCATACTGTCGAATTTGAGGGAAGGACAGGGCAGCTGTCTCAAAGAATCTTTTTTTTTTTTTTTCCTTTTTTGGAGACAGGGTCTGGCTTTGTAGTTCAGGCTGGCCCTGAGCTCACTATGGTGCCCAGGCAAGCCGCCGCGAACTCAGCAATCCTCCTGTCTCTGCCTCCCGAGTGCTGGGATGACAGGCGTGAGCCACCACGTCCGGCACTGTGGTGGTATGCGGTGTTGATTGTTGGTGGGCGTGTCTCCACGTCCAGCATTATGTGTGGTTACTGGGGATCAAACTCAGGTCCTTGCGCTTGCGAGGCAGGCGCCGGAACCACTGAGCTAACCCTCCGGCTCTGTCTCAAAGAATCTTGAATGGATGAGAACAGAGCGCAGCTCAGGAGGCCATCTTCCCGTTTTCCTCTCACTTTGCCGAATCCTTCCCGTGGGAACTGTCACCCCATCCACGAGGGCGGCTTGGCGGCCGGTCGCCTCCACTGACAGCCCCAGCAGCCGTGCCTGAGCCGGGCGTCAGAGCCCTGCTGTCTGGCGGGCACCTCTTTCTTGTCTTGCTCCTTGCCCTGCCCACCTCACCAGCCACAACCTATGGGAGCTCAGGGGTGTTTCCTGGGCCCGGTACCCATGGCCAGTGCCATCTGCCCAGGACTGCAGCCCAGCCCCTGCTCCTGGCGCTTTCTCTCTCTGTCTCTCTGCATCTCTGTCTGTCTGTCCCCCGCTCTCTCTCCCCCACCCGCGCCCTTTGCCGACCTCCCATGAGGGCGACGTGGAGGCCACGCGGCCCCATTGGGCGGCCTGCTCTCTGCCCCTCCAGCGTGTTTACCCCAGCGATCACGATCAGGTCTCATCCGGCTCAACCTGTAGACCAAGCCAACGGCTCTTCGGCTACTGCAGTATCTGACCTTCTTTCCCAATAACAAGCCTAAGGTTTGCCCGGGCTCCCTTCCATGCCAACGCTTTGCCTGTCCTGGTGAGATTTCCTAATGCCATGGTGCTGACCATTTGGCCTGAGAGACCGTGGCCATTACCTCTGGCCCCGCTCCGTCGCTCAGTCCCAGAATGAGGTCATTATGTTGTCACTCGGTGTCAGAGCTGAGCCTGGGTTACACCGCGTCTGGTTACACCGCGTCTGGGTTACACCGCGTCTGGGTTACACCGCGTCTGGTTACACCGCGTCTGGGTTACACCGCGTCTGGGTTACACCGCGTCTGGTTACACCGCGTCTGGGTTACACTGCATCCCAGGCACTTGCTTCGAGCTCTTCCCACTCCACCCACGTTGAGCAGAGCTGCTCCTGCCGCCCTGCTCTCCTCCGGGGTCACCCAGAGCAGGACAGAGTGCTGGGGACACGTTTGCAAAGGAGATGGCGGGAGCGGGCAGGCGGGGCTTCCGGAGAGCAGGACGGCGGAAAGTCGCTAGGGCAAGACGGCGGCGCCCTTAGTGGGAGGCCCCGCGGCTCCACTCCGAGGCCGGGACAGCGCTGTGCACAGCCGGGCCCGGGGCAGCTTCCGTCTTCCCCGGGTCACGCCAGCAAAGGGGCTTGAGCTGTGAGGAGCCTCGTCCCTGTCGTTCAGGGCGCTGCAGGGCTCAGGGGACCTGGCCAGGACTCCATCAAGGACAGAGCACTGTCAGCTGTCACTCCTCACCTGGGAACCGTGGGGATTCACGGAAGTGATGGCATTTGAAAAAGATATAGATCTTTTGATCCAGTAAATTAACCTGCCTGGGGTGGGGGGGCACCGACCTCCCGTGAATGGCAAGAGCATTTAATCAAGAGTGGACCCACCCGCCAGCTGCAGGAATCGAGAGGGCCACACGGGCGTGGGAGAAACACGTCCGTGGGCAACACATGTCTGTGGGCTGGATGGTAAGTTTAGGAATGCACCCATGTTCTGTCTATGCCAGTTCATTTTCAGTAATAACATCAGGACCGTTCAATGGAGAAAGGATAGTCTGGTCCTTTCAAAACACGATGTGGGGTGACCAGATCCCCATATGCCAGGGAAGAAGGCTTCATGCCAACCTCACACCATACACAAAACGGCTCAGAATGGACCAGAGACCTAGGCAAGCCTTGAACTCAGCAATCCTCCTGCCTCTGCCACCCGAGTGCTGGGAATACAGGCATGAGCCATCAGAAAACTAAGCTTCCTTAGGTTACCCGAGGCTTCCCGTTCGAAAGGGCTCAAAAGCAACAAGGCAGCTTATGGTCTTGGTGGGAAAATGGAGTGGATCTTCAGCAGAAACCGCTTCAGGTGAGACAATACCATAAAACACTAAAGCACTCATTCGCTAGCAATAAGGAAAAACCATTCAGTAGAGGCGCAGTGGCAAGTGTGTGTGCATATTGTTTTATTCGGAGCAGTAGGAGCCATTCCAAGTAGAATCTTTCCCTTTCTTTCTTTCTTTCTTTCTTTCTTTCTTTCTTTCTTTCTTTCTTTCTTTCTTTCTTTCTTTCTTTCTCTTTCTTTTCTTTCTTTCTCTTTCTTTCTTTTTCTTTCTTTCTATTTTCTTTGTTTTCTTCCTTTCTTTTTCTTTTTCTTTTATTTTCACTCTTTCTCTTTCTTCTTTCCCTCCCTCCTTCTTTCCTTCCTTCTTTGTTTTCATAGGAGCCTGAGATTGAACCCAGACCTTCATGCTTTGCTACATCCCCAGCCCCTTTTTTAAAATTTTGAGATAAGGTGTCTTTAAGTTGCTAAGTTTCCCAGGCTGGGCTTGAACTTGGACTTCTCCTGCCTCAGCCTCAAGGAGGCTGGAACTATAGATGTGCAGCACCATGCCCTTCTTCTCATCATCCCATCATTCTACCGTAGAGTCTTATTTGTGTTTTCCTGGTCTTCAGTCTTCCAGCTCTTGGAAGCAGTCCGCAGGGGCATGCCGGGGACACATTCTCCTACCCGGATGTGCCACACTGCCACTCTCCAAGTTTCCCAAGAAAGAGAACAACAGGGGAGCCTGGGTTTGAGAGAGGTCCCTTGGTTCCGGACAGTGAACCAGAACCCCCAGCACCTTGAGCGTACATTTTACAGCTCCACCCCAAACCTGTGATGGAAATGAAGATGAACTTTTCCATCATGTGCATTTGAAATGGAAGAAATTGCTCTGAGATTTTATGAACAAAATCTCTATAGCACAAGAACTAGCAAAAAGCATCAACAAATGGGATCTCATCCTATTAAAAAAAAAAACTTCTCACAGCCAAAGAAACCACTGGCACAGCTAAAAGACAACCAGCAACATGAGAAAAAAATCTTTACTAGCTGTTTCTCAAACAAAGGGCTACTATCTAGAGTATATAAGGAGCTTAAACAAATCAGTCCCCCCAACTTTAAAGACCCAATTCAAAAATGGGCATCTGAAATGAACAGACACTTCTCCGAGGGAGAAGTAAAAGCAGCCAAGAAGCATATGAAGAAATGCTCAACATCACTGGTCATTCGAAAGACAACACTGAGATTTCATCTAACTCCACAAAGAATGACTGATACTGTGAAATTCACCAGCAATAAATGCTGGAGAGGCTGGGGGGTGGGAAGGAACCCTTCTCTCTTGGTGGGAATGTAGACCGGTACAACCATTGTGGAGATCATTGTGGAGGTTCCTCAGAAAACTAGGATTAGAGGTCCCATTTGACTGTCCTATTCCCCTGCTAGGAATACACTTGAAAGAATTAAAAGAATGATATCATAAAGACATATGTGCACCCATGTTCATAGCAGCTCAGTTTGTGATAGCCCAATCTTGGAAACAACTCAGATGCCCATCAACTGGAGACTGGATAAACAAGATGTGGTTTTTTTATGAAATGAAGTATTACTCTGCCATAAAGAATGACTGGTTTCAGCCATTTATGTGCAAATGGACACACCTTGAGGACACACTAATAAGGGAAATAAATAAGTCACAGATATGTAAATACTGTATCTTTTCTCTGGTGTGAGAACCTATAGATGTAAATGAGTTCTAGAATGTATGATAGATTTTGTGAAATATGAAATATTCAAAGGGAAAACTGTAGGGGAAAATAATGAGGGGAAAGAATAAATATGATTTTTTTAAAAAAGAAGTCACATGTAAATAGGGGGTGAGGGGTATAGGGTGGGTTAGGTTACGGGTAAAAATGAGAATTAACTTGTGTCATATACTGGTGTAAATTCCCCAGTGTTGAGTGTAATTGTGAGCTATATATAAAATGTACCAATAAAGAATTCAATTTAAAAAAGAAATTGCTCTGAAACAGGATGTTGCTGAAACACAGAAGAGCAGTTCCAGTGTAACCCTGTGTCCTACAGAGTTGTACATGAGACCATCGGCCCAGATGCCTAAGCAACTTCAAACAAAAAACTCTGTAATGAAAAGTCCTTGTACATACCAACGTAGGAGGCTCTGAACGTGTAGAAAGACATTATATTCCTTCTATCCACTTAGTGTTAACTCAAGAGAAGGGTTCCCTGTGGGGAGAACCGACATAGCCCTTGGTTAGCTTTTTCCCCTTCACTAATCACATTACTTCTGTAAGAAGGTGGATGGTTTGGTCCCCTTTTGCCTTGGGTGAATATTAGATCCACATTTCTAAGGCTTTCTGTGGGTTTCATGGCTTTAAGAGGGTTACAAAAGGTCAAAACTCAGTCCAAACCAATTTTTAACCGTTCTAGAAAACTATGGAAATCATGTTCTTCCTCCTGCTTTATAAAATCTGACGTAATAGAGAGCAGTCTATGCCGAGAACTGATCCCGATTCACGTAGCGCGCTCCTTGTCCGGCTCCCGGTAGTTTGGTCGCAGTGTGCCGGTTCAGGGCGTGGGAGCAGCTCAGGGTTCTTATTTGGAGCCGAGCGGCAGCGTTTCCTCCACCGGGATGAACTTTACACTGTGGAAGTGCCATGCAGGCAGAAGCAGGTTCTGCCAGCAGCGTGGGAGCCAGCGTGTGGGCCTGGCCAACTCCACTAGGGCAGGAGAGGAAGCAGAGGTGAGGTCGTGGCGTAGGGGTCGGGATGGGCTTGTCCCACAGACCAGGCCTCTGCATCTCCGTCCTTCTTCCGGCCACTGGCAGGGTTCTACCTGTCTCGGAGCTGACTCAGGTTCCGGTTTGCATGGCCACATTTCCTTTACCGTTCGCCCAGCACTAGACCCCTCGGACGATGCCAGTGTGAACAGTGCCACAGGAGCACGTGTGCTGATGGGTCTTCACGTGCCAAGACCGCCCGAGGGTGTGGACCGAGGAGCGGGCTCGCTGGGTCACACTGGAGTCCTGCTCTGAGTGTTCTGCGGACCCTCCTCGCGGCGGTCCTGCAGCGGCAGGTGACAGGATGCGGAGTGAAGTGAGCCAGGCGGACACAGGGTCTCTCCCGCGTCCTCGCGCGCACACTCAGCCGTCGGAAGGTTGATTTCAGAGAGGGAGAGAGGAGAGCCGCGGTCACCCAGGTCGGGAAGGAGAGGAAGAGCAGGGAAGCCGGGGAAGGGAGGCCGAGGAGTCGTGCGCGCAGTCAGGCGGTGAGGCGGCCACTCACGTTTGATTATGGATTCTACAGGCAACGGCAGAGCAGGCTTCAAAGGCTCCCAACATGAAGAAATAAGGAATGTTTAAAGTGGAAATGCTAATTTCTCAGGTTTCCTCACTGCACATTGTATGCATAGAATGAGTGATCACACTGTACACTGTGATATGTATAATTACATCAAAAATTGAAAATAAGTAAAGGAAATAAATAGGTAAAATTGGAGGCATGGAGGTATTTTCTGGATTAACTTAAAAGAGCCAAAGAACTGAGAAAGATGTTTATTACTGATTAATCTATATTGATAATCTGCCAGGCGTGGTGGCTCACGCCTGTCATCCCAGCACTTGGGAGGCAGAGACAGGAGGATTGCTGAGTTCGAGGCTTGCCTGGGCTACACAGTGAGCTCAGAGCCAGCCTGAACTACAAAGTGAGACCCTGTCTCCCAAAAAAAAAAGAAAGAAATCTATATTGATAATCTTTCAGTATGCACGTGGGTGGGTAGGTTGGGGCAGTTTTTATGGTAAACACTGCTGTTCCATGCTGAGGGCCTGTGGCTTGGCTGTGACAGCTCCATCGGGAAAGGTGGTCATCACGCAGCCTCGTACACAAGCAGATGCGTTTGATCTGTGAGAACAGTTCTGTCCTCATGGCGGTGCAAGTACTTCCTGGTGTGCTCGCTCGAACCCGCCTGGTTCACCCTCAGCTCTGGATTAGGACGGCCCATGTGCTCTCGGAGGACTTCCAGTGACTCTACACACAGACACATCTGTGTCTCAGACAGCATACCTTATGGGTTAATTCGCACAATTTTGATTTAATTTACATATTTTGAATAGCACACGTGTGCGTGCACACACACACACACACACACACTGATTCAAACACAGCCATCTGCGTTTGTGCAGGAAACACATGGCATAAACGTACTGACACACCACACAGGGCCCATTTGTATCATGAAACTTGGTAGCGTCTGTACATGTTTGAAACAGTTTTCTAGCAGCTTAGTGCCCGCAGGACCTACAGGAAGGGGTTCTTTCTATTTTCAGCAGAAAGGGTATCCTGGTGTAGACCTGCAGTGATCCTCAAAAGAGACATGTGCGTGGGGTTGGACTTGCATAAGGTGACCGGGCACTGGGGCACGTGTTCATCAGAACCGAGTGTGACAGCAGGTCTGCTCAGAAGGTCAGGTCGCCAGCCGTGACCCGAGAGTCAGCCTCCCCTCCAGCTCGTCCTCTCTCTGCTTCTTTACTGTGACAGGGGCCACGCCTTCCACCTGCCCGCTGTGTCCTTCGCGCCCTGGAGCCAGCCAGGAACTGGGCCCGTGGGAACATAGGGTGTCTGTCTCGGCAAAGGGAAAGTCACTAAGATGGGAGTCTCTCTTGGGCCGAGACGCCCTGTGGAGCAGCTGCAGCTGCAGACAGTGCGCTGCCTGGGCCGCTGTCTCTCCTTAGGGGAGTGCCCTGAGATCGTCTATGAATCAAGCCATTAGCATCGGCCGTGAAGAGGAGGCTCCCTTTCATGTCGCCTGAGCGTGAGAACCTGGCTGAGGCCTGGCCTGGGGACCTGAGGGGCAGACGTTCCCAGCTGCAGGGCCAAGGTGCCCTCCGAGCAGAGCACTGCACGGGCTTCAGTAGAGGCCCCGGTTCCGGCTGCACTGGGTCAGAGCAGACTGCAGCGCCATGCGGAGCTGCTGCTCCTCGCTGGCCTGGAGACACAGCCATCTTGCCCGCCCCCAAACGGACGTATGTCTATAGGTGACTGATGGGCATACATTTCTGGATACCAGCAGTGTTTCTCGAATGCTGCCTTCCCTGTAATAATCTTCTAGAAGTTGGATATGAGCAAATAATATATGTATGACCTATGGAGCTTGTGCGGACTGAGGATAATAGACTCTTAAGAGCAGAATGTCCATATTAGCATGGAGCTGTGTGCTTTATGCCCATTTTGTCCCTGCTTTCAGGAGAGAAGTCGTCAGTGTCCTGGTATCTTATGCAGATTTTCCCTCGCTCTTCTGCTCCATCATTCTGCTAGTTTTATCAAATATGTATATGTGAAATAATTCCCATTCACATGTTTTTCAGCTTTTTAAAATTGCATCTTAATAATCGATTGTAACATATTTTTTCACTCAGTGCTGTGTGTGTGTAAAGGCTTGGTATTGCTTGTACCGACTGGTGCTTTCCTCGTTCTCTCTCTAAGATAACTTTCTGCTGTCTGAACAGTTACGTGTTCTGCCCACTGAACACTGGGGTTGTTTCCTTGCGTTTCTTTGTGGTTCTGTTGACAGCAATGCTGCTCGGAGGTGTTTCTGCACCTGTCTCTTGGTGTTTCTCAGGCTCTTTCTGGCAGCATGAAGTGTACCATTGTAAGGCAGTTATGTAGTATCACCCCTGCCTTTTGAGCTAACCAGCGGCCAGATGTTTCCTTTCCTGTTCTTTCTGTACAACCAGTGCTGCTGGGAGCCGAGGAGGTCGCCGTGAAGATGGGGCCTGGCCTTCTCCAGCTGGCTGGGGCCTGAGCCTTTGCAGGCCTGGTGCCCTCCATGCCAGGAGGAGTCAGAACCCACTTTGCCCAGCCTCTCCAGGAGCAGCATGGCCTGGGCTGCCCTGGGAGTTACAGTGCTGGGAGCGGGCTGTAGGAGCAGTGTCTGTGAGCGTGGGCAGTGACCCTGGGAAGCTTTCGACCCAAACGGGGTGCTGGGTGCTGGCCATCAAGGGGAAGGCACGGTTCCGGGGTGTAGGGCTAAGGTGCAGCTGCCCGGTCCAGAGCCCTGCTCCAGCCTCCGGGACGGCCCTAGCGAGGCACGCCAGGTGGAGCCGCCCGTACCCACTCCCACTTGGCGCACAGCCCACATACCCTGGCTCCGGTTCTCCTGTTGCACGCCCGTGGATATGAAGTGACCTGAACCCGCATTTCTTGTGTTCATGTTACCCTTGACCGTATTTCTTGTTCATCAACTTTTTTCTGTTATTTTGTGAACTCTGACCAGTTTGTCCCCTGCATTGTCAGCTTCTCCTTCTGTCCTGCAGACAATCTGTGTTTAATCTTGGTGACTGTACCGGCTGAACTGTTGCCTTTTAAAACCCTCTAGTCTGTGCTCACTTAGGCAGCACATATACTAAAACCCTCTAGTCTGTGGTTCTCTTTTTTTTTTTTTTTTATGAGATAGGATCTCGCTTTGTAGTTCAGGCTGGTCTTGAGCTCACTGTGGCGCTTAGGCAAGCCTTGAACTCACAGTAATCCTCCTGTCTCTGCCTCCTGAGTGCTGGGATTACAGGTGTGAGCCACCACACCCGGCACTGTGGTATGCGGTATTGACTGCTGGTGGGCGTGAGCCCAGCATTGTATATGGTTACCGGGGATCGAACTCAGGACCTTGCACTTGCGAGGCAGGCACCGGAACCACTGAGCTAAATATCTGGCCCTTCTGTGATCTTCTTTTGATTTTCCTCTGAGATGTTTATTTGTATATTTTGACCTTATTCTTTCAGTAGGTTTTCTATTTCTATTAAGAATGGAATATGGCTTAGTTTCTCTTTCTTTATGAAATATTTTGTGATGTACAAGTTCTTCACTTGAAGGTACGTAACTGTACACTGTCTAACAATTAAAGATAGTAGGGACCTTTTATTTTTCAGTTAGGAAGCATCTCCTTATCCTGAGATTAGAAAAATAATACCCCAGTTTCTATGTAAAACCATTTTAAATTTTTTTTTTGACATTTACACTTTAAGTGGACTAGAGAGGACCTTTGTGTGTGGTCTATGGTGCATTTTCTTCCTACACAGTAGCTTTTCTGGTACTTGCAGTCTTTTTCCCTTGAATCAGAAAGTCCACATTTATCATGTATCATCATTTATTTCTGTTCTACTTGATGAATATTCTGTTAATAACTTGCTATCTGGTAGGACAAATTTTTCCACTCCATTCTTCATCAGGAATGTTAGGACTATTTTGAAACCTATGATTTTCTTCCTTTCCCTATTTATTTTTATGTTTTTGTTATGTGTTCATTTGTTGGACAGTGCTGTGAATCAAACCCAAGGCCTGTGCCTGCTAGGCAAGTGCTCCACCCTGAGCAGCGTCTCCAGCCCTATTTATTTTTGAATCAATTCATCAAGTCCCTCAAATTTCCATTTTTTAATGGAAATTGCACTGATTCCGGAGAATAACATGGAGAAAATTGATACTTTTACAAATGTATCTCCCATTCAAAATCATGGTATTTATCTCCTCACTACTGCCTTTCACTAAACTTCCAGCTATTTATCTAATCTATTATTAGTCTCTTGTAAGATTTATGCCAGAGGACTTTATACCTTTTGGTGCTATTATAAATGAAAAAGAAATTAGTATTTCAGTGTGTGTGTGTGTGTGTGTGTGTGTGTGTGTGTGGTTTGATTCCAGTAACAACTTCCTATTCAACTGCCTCGCTAAATATTTGCTACCTTTCATCGCTTCTAGATCTGTGTGGCAGAATACATGCATCGTCTGTGTATTCAGTTTTGTTTCTTCCCTCATTCTCTACTTTTTACTTCCCAGTTGAGCAGAACCTCCAGGCAAATCTTCATAAACAGTGAAAATGAGCATCTTGTGTTGTATCTTAGCTTACTCACAGTAGGAGGTTGTAAAATTTCACTTTTTTCTTAATTTGCTAAAAGTTTTATTATTATTAATGGATGTTTTAACAAATCTCCTGAATCAGTTGAAATGATTATATGTTCTTCTTCATTACCATATTAATTTGATGGATTGCATGAATAGAGGTTTGTTTGTTTGTTTGTTTGCGGTACCAGGGATCAACTCGGGCCCTTGTGCATGCAAGGTTGGCATGGCACCACTTGAGCTAAATCCCCAGCCCAATGAGTAGAGTTTTAAAATGCTAAATATCCTAACTAACTCAGTCATGCGGTGTTTCCTGGGTATAAAGCCGGATTTGAATATTTTGTTTTAGATTTTATCTCTGCGCTCATGACTGAAATGCGTGGCCCACACACACATCCTGGCCTGGTGCAGCACTGAGATGCCCAGCGGCCTCGTGGGTAACAGGCGTGTGGCGCGTCGGGTGTCGGGTCTGGCGAGGCGCCGGCCCTC